>CAUYON010135732.1:0-29254 GCA_963573935.1 Arctocebus calabarensis
CTTTTTTTTTTTTGTAGAGACAGAGTCTCACTTTATCGCCCTGGGTAGAGTGCCGTGGCGTCACACTGCTCACAGCAACCTCCAGCTCTTGGGCTTAAGCGATTCTCTTGCCTCAGCCTCCCGAGTAGCTGGGACTACAGGTCTTGTTTTTTATTTTTATTTTTTTAATTTCCTGTTGAAATTTTGAAGACATTGCTCCATGGTCTTCTGGGTTCTTAAGAAATCTGAAGTCATTTTGATGCCTGACCCTTTGAGATCTGTTCTTTCTCTCTGAAACATTTTAGATTTTGTCGTTCTCAGTGTTCTGAAATTTCACACTGATATGCCTTAAATGTAGATGCTTTTCATTCATTGTGTTAGATACAACATTATATTCTTTAAAGCAGACAAGCATTTCTGAATTATTTCATTGGTGATTTCCTCTCATATTCTTTATTCTGTTGGCACTCCTGGATTGGCCACTGGTCTTTTTAGATTCTCTAATTTTTCCATCTGTTTCTTTCTTTCTTTTTCTTTTTTGTTTGTTGTTTTACTTTCTGGAAGGTTTATTAGAATTTCTCTTCTAGGGGTGGCGCTCATAGCTCAATGGATAGGGCGCCGGCCATGTACACCAAGGCTGGTGGGCTCAAACCCAGCCCAGGCGAGCTAAATAATGACAACTGCAACAACGCAAAGATAGCTGGACATTGTGGTAGGAGCCTGTAGTCCAAGCTACTTGGGAGGCTGAGGCAAAAGAATTGTTTATGCCCAAGAGTTTGAGGTTGCTGAGATGCCACGGGAGTCTACTGAGGGCAAAATAGTGAGACTCTGTTTCAATAAACAAAAAAAAGAATTTCTCTTCTAATGTGATCTTTTTATTCAGTTTTATCATCTTGTTAATTTTTTTCTTAAATATGGAACACCATGGGCAGCGCCTGTGGCTCAGTGGGTAGGGTGCTGGCCCCATATACCAAGGGTGGTGAGTTCAAACTTAGCCAAACTGCAACAAAAAGTAGCTAGGCATTGTGGTGGGTGCCTGTAGTCCCAGCTACTCGGGAGGTTGAGGCCAGAGAATTGCCTAAGCCCAAGAGCTAGAGGTTGCTGTGAGCTGTGATGTCACATCACTTTATTGAGGGTGACAAAGTGAGACTTGTGAGACTGTCTCAAAAAAAAAATATGGAACACCATGAATTTGGATATTATCTTTGTGTAGGTACTAAACTAATCTTCTCTGTATTGTTTCAATTTTAGTATATGTGCTGCCAAAGCAAACATCTGTTTTTTTATTCTTCTTCTTTTTTTTTTTTTTTTTTTTTTTTGAGACAGAGCCTCAAGCTGTCACCCTGGATAGAGTGCCATGGCATCCACAGCTCACAGCAACGTCCAATTCCTGGGCTCAAGCGAGTCTCTTGCCTCTGCCTCCCAAGTAGCTGGGACTACAGGCATTTGCCACAATGCCCGGCCATTTTTTGGTTGCAGCCAACATTGTTGTTTGGCGGGCCCGGGCTGGATTCGAACCCGCCAGCTCAGGTGTACGTGCCTGGCGCCTTAGCCCGTTGAGCCACAGGCACCGAGCCTCTATTATTATTTCTTCAAGTAAACTTTCTACTCCAATCTCCCTCTATATGGCCAATAACCCTTTTATTTGCTCTTGTGAAACTGTTTTCTAGTTCTTGTAGGCATACTTCAGTCTTATTTTTTTTTTGTCTTCTGTGTATTTTCAAATAGCCTGTATTCAAGTACACTAAATCTCTCTTCTGCTTGATTAGTTCTGCTATTGATGTATTTCTTTATTATTATTATTATTTTCTTTTTGGTGGGGTTGGGTTTGAACCCACCACCTCTGGCATATGGGGCCGGTGCCCTACTCCTTAGAGCCACAGGCGCTGCCCTATTGATGTATTTCTTAGTTTGTCAATTGAATTCTTATACTCTAGAATTTCTCCTTAACTTTTTAATTATTTCAATATCTTTATTAAATTTCTCCAATAGGTTTCTGTATTCCTTCTCTGTGTTGTCTTGAAGTTCATTGAGCTTCTTCTGAATATGTATTTTGAATTCTTTGTCTGGAGAGTCACATATCTCCAATACTCCAGATTTGGTCACTGGTACCTAATGTATTTTGGTTATTAAGTTTCTGTTATGCTAGGTGTTCTTAATGCTTGTGGATAGTCACCTATGTCTTAAGCATTAAACAAATGTTTCTTTTAATCTTTGTAGTTTGGGTTTATTCAAAACTGTCTTTCTTGAGAAGGTTTTCCAGACATTCAATGGAAATTGTTATGATCTAAATCTTTGTCACTATAGCCATATCAGCACTAATGGTGCCCCAAGGCCAGGAGTGTGACTCTTAGAAATACCTGGTGACATTGCTTTGGTGGGATTTGGGTAAGATATCAATCCCTGGATTATCAAAGTGTCTCATTCTCTTTTCTCACTTTCTGTGCCCTGCTTCTGGCATTGGGGGGCAGGGGAGACGTGGGCAGCCCTTTATGGCCACCAGCACCAAGTTACAACTGAAAGCATGCTGTTGCCCGACTACCTCTGAAATTTTATTCAAAGCCAAACTTTAGAAGGTAGTGATTCTTGCTAGGACTGGCCCTTCTCTTTAGGGATGCATGTTTCCGTCTGGCCAAGGTCCAGAAATGCCATCTAAGGAACTAAGGCTTGGACTCTGAAGCTTTAGGAATCTGCTTGGTATTTTAGTTTTATGTGGCTGAGCTGATATTCAACTTGCAAAGCAAAGTCCTCTCAACTCTTCCCTTTCCTTTTCCCCATTAGGAGATTTCCTAAGCCATATGGCCTATAGCTGGGGGAGGAGTGACTGGCCCTTGATTGGCCACTGCCTCTGGTTTCCCACTGGGTCATGTGCACTTCATGTCTACTGGCTCCAAGCCAGCACAGACACAAGAATTGCAGCCTTTGTGACTAAATTGCCTCAACAATTTAGTTCAGGTACTGGATTGCTTTTTGTCAGCCACTGTGAAGCTACCAGCACTGAGGTTTCAGAGTAGAGGATTTCCCCCTGGCCAGGGTGGTCAATGTTCCCTCTGTAGGCATTGGCAGAATTCTGCCCTGTGCTGTGTTCCCATGTGCCAGGATGGTCATGAGTTTCATTGCATAAGTCCCACATCTTATCACTCTTCCTGCTCTGGGTGTGTAAATTCTGCACTCAGCATGCTGGGAGGCACTGCCAAAGGTGGGGGTGGGTAGCATAGAAAAAGCAAGATTAACTTTTCTTCCCTTTTTGGTGCCTCTTTCCTTGATGTAATGTTAAAACATCACTCAGCAGACTTCTAGTTCTTTTGAAAGTGCTTACTTGGCTCGGTGCCTGTGGCCCAATGGGCTAAGGTGCCAGCCAGGTACACCTGAGCTGGCAGGTTTGAATCCAGCCCAGATCGGCCAAACAACAATGACGGCTGAAACCAAAAAAATGGCCGGGCATTGTGGCGGGCACCTGTAGTCCCAGCTACTTGGGAGGTGGAGGCAAGAGACTCACTTGAGCCCAGGAATTGGAGCTAGCTGTGAGCTGTGATGCCACAGCACTCTATCCAGGGTGACAGCTTGAGGCTCTGTCTCAAAAAAAAAAAAAGAAAGTGCTTGCTTGTACATATAGGGGTGGAATGTGGTGTCTGTGCAGAGGAATGATTGCTGGAGGTTTCTATCCAGCCATCTTGTTCAGCTCTCTCTCCTACTGACTATTGACATCGGCTGAAATTTAATAGTCAATATATCATGGCTTTAAAGTGAGCTGTATTCTTTCTTTAGCCTTCAAAATGGCTTATTAATATACAACATTTGCATGTATAGGCAGGAAATTCAGATAACAACTTCCCTTTCCAAGCAAAATGTTACTGTTGAAACAAAATTATACATCATGCCTTTTCAGTAAGGATACTTCCCTCTGTACTTGAAGTTCATTCATTCTTCATGAAGATGACTATGACCATCTATCAAAAATCTGAGATTCTAGTTTTGTCATAATACATTGACAAAGAGAGTAGTATCATTTTATCATAAATCAAAGAATACAACTTAAGAACTTTCTACAAGAACAGAGTGCTTGATATCAATTGTCAAAACACTTAGGAAAGGATACATAGTGAAGTATGAATGAGAGAAACATCCCTATCTTTTTATTTGTACTTCATTTAGAAAAACTTTGCCTGATTTTTCACTGGGTGATCATGCTTAAGATTCCAATGTAATAGCCTCCTGGAAGGGCAAAAGTGTTTGATCAACATGGGTTTCTGGAGTTAATAGCATTACTGCATTAAGACTCATGATGAAGTTCACACTTTCTCTCTAAAGCAAGCAAACATTTCAATGTCACTGTCTGCCACCTTACAGTAACAGAAAACATCTGTATAATGGCCTATAACATTATATGGTGCATTACAATTAGAAATGTGCTGAAGCAGTGGATTGGGGGTTATTTATGGTCCATGAAACAAAAGAATCTATAAGCTTCTCATGAAAACTTAATAGTTCAAGGAAATAAAATAAAAATTTGAGTGCACAATTACATTTTAAATGATATCATCACCAGAGAAACCTCCCTCGGAATAGCCAACAAGTTGAAATATTAGTGTTAAAAGAAATCTATTAGTAGTTGTTGGAAATCTTTATTATTAGAGAGGTAAAGAATTGTGGAAAATTATGCAAAACTGAAACTGCTCTCTAGGTTAATATAATTTCTATAACTGAGTAAAATTTCTCCTAATTGTCCATAAAATCAAGTCTCTGCAGGTTATGGTGATAGAAAATAGATTTCAGAACCTTTAACATTTTTAAAAACACACAAAAACATCTTTTATCATGCCACCATAAAAACTAGCAAGTTTGAGCAGTGACAATTCTTGGACTCTTTCTGATACAAGTCATCAGTTAGCCCACAAAAATTTCCGTGTGTGAGAGCAAATAATTATAGTTTATGAACAACATGTACTTCATTTCTAGATTACAGGTAATTGTATACACATTTAAATTTGTTTATTTTGCATGCATAATCTCATATTCATGAAGATAATTTAATCATTTGTACCTGATGTGTGGGAAAAATTATGTTGTCTAATCATACACCCAGATTTCTCAAAGTTTTGCCCTGCTGTGGGAAAAATCTGCTGTATGAGACAAAACCTTTTATTTAACTTTCATAAATACTAAAAGTCAAAAGAATAGAAATTGTCAATGACTTAACAATGACTAAAATTGTCAATGACTAAATTGTCAAAGACTTTAGATTTTTAGATGCCCATATTTAATGTAGAAAACCAATAGATTTTATTACATTATAAACTTTGCCAGGAGCTTCTGCTCTTGTATCCATAGAAACTTCTTCTATTTAATGTCCTAAAGGCTAGCTTTGTAAAATGGTGCTATATTTATTTTATTTTTTATTCCATTAAGAAAAGCAAAATTAGATAGTCTACTCTTATTTTTGATATTAGAAGAAATTGTTCTTAGTATGTACTTTAAAAAGCAGTTAGAAACAGTAACTGTGTTGAAGTTCTAATCTTTTAGGTTTCCTTTGTATTCATAATAATTACTCAAGACATATTTTCAGAGAAGACATAGATGCCCCTGATTTTAGTCTTCACTGAGTGAAGTGTTTTTCAGAATTGGTTTAGATTGCCTACAAACTAGCTTATATTACACAGGAATTCTGGTAGTCCTTCAATTAAACATGAATGGTTGTAATGATTTTCCACATGATTATCACAAATAACCATGGAAGAACATACAGCTATCAATCAATATACAATGAAAAGGGCCAATCCCATACTACTATCTTCCAGCAAGGAGGACTACATCATCCCTCAGTGTAAAACATGCTGCTTCAAGATGCAACCACGAAGTTATTAGAGTCATGATTTCAGAGAGAACAGTGGGGCTATAAGAAGATAATCTGGATTTACATAGATAGCCCAAGGAAAATGTACATTTTTATTCCTTAAAAGATATTTTAAAGGGATGTTGCTAAAGAAGTAGTAGGTTTGAGCTAGGCATATAAACAGTTGAATTTTTAAATATTTTCCTTTTCTTTTGTGTTTGACATAACGTAAGGAAAAAAAATTACTATCCCTGAGCCTTCTGGATTGATTAAGCGAGGAGGAACTATCTTGCTGACTTGGAGAATAAAAACAAGACAAAGGGAAGAAAAGATGAAAAAGATAGAAGGGAGAAAATGCAGAAAAAAGGCATGAAGGGAGGAAGATAAAATGAAGGAGAGAGAAGGAAGCCTGAAGGGAAAAGAGAGAGATGAACTTGAAATCATCTAATGACTTCAAGATCACATAAATGACTATGTAGGAAATACCTATATTACAAATATCTCATGGTGCCATAAATCTAAAACTTATTAATATGCGTAGGAAACTGTATAAGGCAGTGGCTGTAGACAAGGTATCGTAGGTACGACTGCATGCCTTTAGTTGAAGTTCAAGAAGGAAACCTTTCACTCTTGAATGGTAGTGGATTGGTGGTAAAGAGTTTTATGATAACAAATGATTATCTACTGTTTTATGATAATAAATCTAATTTTTAGTAAAGAACTTAAAGACTAGTGACTTGGAAATGGCTTCACATCTGTACTGAAGATGTCTAGTACTTGCACTTTAGGGTATGAATTTTCTTTATAAAATGCCAAAATCTCATCAAGACTCAAAAATTGGTTTCAGTTTTTGCAATGTTAAGTACAAAACTAAAGGAAGGAAAAATATACATAATTTAGATTAAAAATATGACAGCCAAGATTTTGGCACATAACTTAAATGAGTTTGACATACAAATTAAAAACCAGGAGGTTAAATAAATTCATGTTTTGGAAAATGTAACCCTCCCTATGTACTCCACTCAGATATTGGATTCCTAGTATTCTGACTTACTTGATTTTATGTAACAAAATATATGATTTACTTATCTGTAGTTACTATCCATCTTTTCAGCTAGAATGCAGACCCTTGAGGTCTGTACTTGCACAGTGATGCGTTCTTGTGGAAAGATTGACTCAATGCTGCATCGCAAGGCTCCCAGGACCAGATCATGGTGCACAGGTGGCAATAATTGTAAATTACATGCCTTTTGAGTATTAATTCCTAATGAATCTTAATTCCTCTCAAATATACTATACGTCACAATGTCATTCTCCAAAATTTTGTTTTCAATGGTGTGAATTCCTTGTTCCTAATGTACCTTCAGCCACAAACCGCAGCAGTGCCTAACAGTGTGGCAGTTCCTCAACAAATACTGATTGAAAGAGTAAACAGTCTATCAAAGTAAAACTGTCAAAAACAACACAGTAAACAGAAGATCGATTAAATAAATGAGAAATATAGGCCGTGAGTTTAATAGTGTATAGAAAAGAAAAATACGTTCTTACAGGAGTCATTTAGAAAGTTTTCATGGAAGATGTAAAATTATTGAAAAATAAAGTTCTTGGTAAAACTTTACATACCTTTCCAGGATTATTTTTTGCCATATTCCTAAATTATCTCTACTGTTATTTAGTTACTATTTTACTTTTGTATATTTAAGTAAGCTTACATAAGAAATATAACTCAAATATTTAAGTAACCTTATACAAGAAAATCAATTTTATGCCTAAATGCTGGTATCATTTATTTGTGTATACTAAGTAAAAATGAAATAGACATACACTGCAAGCAAAATGTATCTGCTGATCAGCACCAGAATTTTGACCTGCTCTGTTTATGATTTGGACTGGTTCACCTTTTCCTAGGCAACCTGGCAAGTTTGGTTTAATATAAAAATCAGTCAATGTACTCTACTATTGTAACAGAATGAAGGATGAAAGTCACATTATCATCTCAATAAATTCAGAAATAACAATTAACAAAATTCAATGCCCTTTCGTAACACAAACTGTCCACAAATTAAATAAAGACATAATAAAGATCATATATGAAAACCCATGCTAACATTATACTTAATGGTGAAAAGAGCAAAGACTTTCTCTAAGATATGTAATAAGGCAAATATGCTCACTCTTAATTGCCTTCTCTTGCCTGATTGCGATGCCTAAGACTTCCATTAGTAGAGTGTATAAATGTCTTAACAAAATATTTGAGTAAACAAGATGAAGTATATATATATATTTTTTATTGTTGGGGATTCATTGAGGGTACAAGAAACCATGTTTCACTGGTTGCATTTGTTGGGAAAAGTCCCTCTTACAATCGTGTTTTGCCCCCAAAAGGTGTGGCACACACCAAGACCCCAAGACCCCAACCCCCTCGCTCCTTTCCTCTCTCTGCTCTTCCTTTCCCCACCCCTCTCTCATTCTTCCTCTCTCTGCTATCCCCTTCCTTCACCCCCACCGTGTCAATAACAAGATGAAGTATATATTAACCAAAGTGATGTAAGCATTCCTAATTCTATATGAAATCAGCACATTTTACCCCATAAGTGCATTAATGTATACATGATCTATGTGTTTTTGATTTGATAAAAAAATTAAAAAAATAAAAAACAATGCTCAATCTTGCCATTTCTATCCAACATAATACTAGAAGTCCTAGCCAAAGTAATTTGATAAGGAAAAGAAATTGAAAAAGCATCTGATTCAGGAAGGAAGAAGGAAAATCATCTTTATTCGCAGATGACATAACAATATATCTAGAAAATCTTTAAGACCACACACACACACAAAATCTGTTAGTGTGAACAAGTGAATTTTATAGGCTATAAAAATCAATGTGCAAAAAGTCAGTAAATTGTATAAACTAATAACAAATTAAGTGCAAAGAAAATTGAAAAGCTAATTTTTATTTTATAATAGCATCAAAAAGAATAAAATACTTAAGGATATACTTAGCAAAAAGATAGAAGACTTATACACTAAAATCTGTAAAACATTGTGAAAAGAAATTAAAAAGATAACAAAAATGGAAAGGTATCTTTGTTTATGGAATGGAAGCCTTAATATTGTTAAAATACTCATATTACTCAAAGCAAATTCAATGCAATCCTTATCAAAACCACAACAGAATTTTTTGCACAAATATAAAAAAATCATTCTGTAATTTATATGGAAACACAAAAGGCTCTGAATAGTCAAAGCAATATTGAACAGGAAGAACAAAGCTGGAAGCATTACACTTCTCGATTTCCAAATTTACCATAGGAACAATCATCAGAAAAGTGTGACATTATCACACTTAAAACCAGACATATAGACCAATGGAACAGAATAGAGAGTCCCCAAATTAACACATGCATATATCAATTGTGTTATCAATTGGCCTTTGATAAAAGTACCACAAAGGATAAAGAATAAATTGGCCTTTGATAAAAGTACACAGAGGATAAATAAATGATATTGAGAAAACCGGATATACACACAAACAGTATGATCAAAACATTTCTGAATGTATATGAATCGTGCCCTATGATTGCACCAATGTACAGAATTATGATTCAATAAAATTATAAAAAAAAAAAGTAGACCATACACATACCTCACACCATACACAAAAACCAACTCTAAGTAGATTAAGGACTTAAACAAAAGACTTGAAACCATAAAACACTTAGAGGAAGGCAGGAAGAAAAGCTTTTGGCATTAGAAATGACAATGGTTAGATATGACACTCAAGTCACAGGAAATAAAAGCAAAAATAGAAAAGTGGGATTATATCAAACTAAAAGGTTTCTGCATATCAGAAAAAATAAAAAAAAGAAAAGACAATGGTAAAAAATATTTGTGAGTCATTTCTAATATAGGATTAATTTACAAAATATATAAACAACACCAACTCTCTCTCTCTCTCTCTCTCTATATATATATATATATTTATATATAAATATATCCTACTATACATATATCCTACTAAGAGTAAAAGACTCAGTTAGACATTTCCCCAAGAAAACATACATATGATCAAAAGGTGTATGAAGAGTTCAATATCTTTAGGTGTTGGCAAGGATGTGAAAAAAGAATATCCTTGTACACTGTTGGTGGTAATCCAAAATATGAAGCCTTTATGGAAAACAGCATGGTGGATCCTCAAAATATAAAAAGTGAAACTACTGTATGGTCCAGCAATCTCACTTTTGGGGTATATATCCAAAGGAATTGAACTCAGGATCTCAATAGCATATCTATCTGTACTCCCATGCTTATTTCGGTATTTTTCTATATTTTGCCAAGACATAGAAATAACCAAACTATTAGTATGCAGCTTGTCAAATGAATGGGTAAAGAAAATGTGAAAAGAAGGAAATCGTTCAATCCTGACAACATGGATAAAGCTTGAGCACATTATGGTAAGTGAAATAAGCTGGACCCAAGCATGATCTTGTGTACACATAGGGGGAATCTCAGACAGTCAAACTCATGCCTAGATCCTTACTCATCTTAATTTTTATAGCACTAGAGTAGTTTGTGGTAAGAGTGCCCGGCTCATCTTTTTTATTTTTGTTACTTTATGTCGTATGTTCCTATTGAATTCATTGTTTCCTATCACTTCTGGTGTGTCTGAGCATATTTCTGTTATCAGTTGGTGAAGCACGGGTAGAAGCAATAACTCTCCATTAAGAAAGTTTCTAAGTTTGGGTTTTCCTGATGTTTCACCATCAGTAGATTAATGTTATGTATTTTTGGCAAAAATGCCATGGAAATGATTCTATATTCTTTCTACTGTTGATATGCATTATGACTGGTGATGTTAAATTAAATTGCTTTGCCAATTTTATGAAATTCACCCACTGTAAAGTAATTATATTTCCTTTTTGAATTATAACTAATTTGTGAAAGAGAAATTTGCAATATGTAAATATCCTCAGTGAACTTGTCTCACTCATTCTATCTAGACAGTATTGATTCATGGTTAAATCAATAATTTCTAGTTGATTGTATAATGATGATTTTATAGTTTTATTTTTATTTTTCACATGTATTTATATCAGCGGTTCTCAACCTGTGGGTTGCGAACCACAGGAACTGTATTAAAAGGCTGTGGCATTAGAAAGGTTGAGAACCCCTGATTTATATATTCATTTATACTAGTATAGAATCATAGATGCTTATTTTATCTTATAAATATTCTGTTATTGCCACTATCCATTTTTATAAAGTTGTGCCAAACTTGCCTAGTGAGAGACACTTTAAGCCTGCTTCCGTGTCTTTTTGACATATTCCCATTTTTCCATTATTTCCTGTAGCACCTCCTTGCTTTATATCCCAGTAAGATACTCCACACTCATCTCGGACTCGGCTTCTAGACTCAGCTTCTTCCCGAAGGAACTGACGCCTCTATTAGTAGGGTATAGCATACAGAAACAAAAATCTGAGAACTAGACGTGCTCATTGCTGTAGGGATATTTTTACATTCAGGGCCTTTATAAAGGAAGAGCCACAAAATATAAATACAAATATAGCTAAATCTATGTATTCATATTTATAACTATAATTTTATTTCTATGTCTACAATTTAAACATTGCATTTAATCTGCTACTTTTTTAGTTTATTATAGCAGAATTAATTTTTATACTTTTTCTTTACCCATTTTTAACTCGTTTCTCCAAACAACAGAAACATGGCTTTCCTTACTAAGTACACTCACCCACATCCTCCATCCTAAAAGTCATGGATAGTAATTTAAGAATTTTAAAGCTGCCCTTCCATTCTACTGTAACTGGGATCCTTTTAATTCCATGGTTATTTTAATTTGAGTAAAAGCACGAAAGTCAGACATACAGGACAATTCTTTTTCCACTATACAAAATGTGTAGAAAATCAATTTTAAATACTTGTTATTTCTTGCTAAGATACTTTCTCTGAAAAATGTTATTTCATTTAGGAAAAGGGTATACATTTTTGATACCAGTGTTCTGTTTGATTTGTTAGGCAACAACAGTTGTTACATGAGTATCGTTAAAAATATTAGTGACACTTTTTGGTCATACATACAAAATAACTAAATAGTATGCAAAGCTCACGATTAATCAGCTACAAGCGTCGTGCATACCCATGGGCAATTACTGTATATTCTGAACGTCAGCCTGGTGTGTGTCTTTCTTCATTGTTGCATGTAATTTTTTGAAAACCTAATTTAGATTAAAGCTTTATTATCCTGGAAGGCGGAGGGTGAAGGGAGCCTTAATATTACTCCAACCCTGATAGCTATGGATTTCAATATCTATTAATCTCTAGGCAGGTGCTCTTTCCTTACATACAATAAAAGCTAATAATTCACTAATGTACAAAACATGACAGTGGGCACAGCCTAGGAGTCCATCTATTAAGGTGTAATATGGCCCTGGCAGACCATCTACACAAAATCCAACAGCCTATGACCCTGCCCTGGGAAACGATGTTCTCTCCTCTGTCACATCTCAGCTGTCACTCGCTATGGCTGGAACAAACAATTTACAGTAATAAGACCATATTTGCCACAAAACCTACATTTTTCCCTCAAATCAGCCCCCAACTTGATTTTCCCTCACTTGACAAGTTGTTCATTTCTAGCTGCTATTGAATTGAAATCAAAACAGCTGACAGAATTGCCTAGCCAATGTGTCAAACCCTATCTCCTACCTGGGCCAGACAACTAGGTCCGAGCAGCTTTATTGAAATGATGAGAAGAGTACATTTGGATGACTGTTATTTAATACGTTTAGGGGGGTAGCTGTTTCAACTAAGTGCAAGCAGACAAAGATTATTATGACTGATGGTATGAACAGACTTAGACTATAGTTTAGGTAGGATTTGGGGACTCAGAAGGCTCAAGGAAATCAGGGGAGGTGAAGGGACTAAAGTGAGTAGAGCAGAGAGGAGAAAACACTTGGACTTTTAGATTTGTATTTCTTGCAGGCATCATAAACACAATATTTCCTGAACTGAGTGCATTCTCCCTCCGCTCCCTCCAAGGCTGTTTCTCTTGGAGCAGTCTGTGTCTGAGAATCCAACATCTGACCTATGGTCTGTTCTTAGTAGACTGGGAGTCAGCTTAGTTAAATGATTCCTTAAAATCATATGGCCATATGAGTCATTAACTCTGGCCATATGAGTCATTAACTCATGATCCCTGCTTGGCCCTCTAGCTCCAAAGCCATCATTTCCACCGTGAAATTTAACTAAGTTCCGTTGAACTTTCCTCAAGTCCCCACATCTCTCTCTCTCCCATCTTCCATATTTTTCAGCCAGCCAGCCAGATCAATTATATTATCTGAAAGAACCTTCACATATGTTTTCCTTGGCTTAGCTTTGCACATACATCCATATTTTCCTTTCTAGCCTACTTGCTAACCATAACAACTCTTTCTACTCCTTTGACAGAAAGTCAAATAGCACATTTTCTCACTTTCTAAGTGGGAGCACAACAATGTGTACGCCCAGTCCTAGAGAGTGGAATAATGGACATTTGAAACTCGGAAGGATGAGACAGGATGAGAATGTGATGGGAGTGTGGGACAAAAAATGACTTGATAGATGCAATGCACACAATTAGGATGATAATTATACTGAAAGCCCAAACTTTGCCACTGTGCACAATATCTATATTACAAAACTGTACTTTTAATCCCTAAACCAGTATTTTGTTTGTTTGTTTGTTTTTGAGACAGAGTCTCATTTGTTGCCCCTGGTAGAGTGCTGTGGTATCACAGCTCATAGCAACCTCAAACTCTTGGGCTTAAGTGATTCTCTTGCCTCAGCCTCCCAAGTAGCTGGGACTATAGGCACAAACACAATGCCCAGCTATTTTTTTTGTTTGTTTGTTTTAGCTGTCATTGTTTAGCAGGCCTGGGCAGGATTTGAGCTCACCAGCCCTGGTATACGTGGCCGGCACCCTAACCACTGAGCTACGGGAGCCAAGCTGAACATACATATATATATATATATTTAATTAAGACTATCTAGTGGATTGAAAGAACAAAATTCTAGTTATTGCCATTATCTTATAACTATTCCATATATAGTAAAAATAATAATCCATACATGATCAAACAAAAGTATGCTAATCTTTTTTACAGTCTATCTTCTCACCAAATTAACTGATCAACGGGCTCCTCTGCCTGAATCTCCCAGATGAGAAGATCCACACTCTGGAAACCAGAGCCACGTGTTTCTTCCCCAAGAACAGTAAGTGGGTGTTTTCAGATTATTCTCTCTTAAACTCATCATCTCCAATCTCAGTCCTGTCCTTAATTCTTCCAAATGATGCCCTGAAGGTATTCTGTCTACTATACCCTCAGAAGGAAACTTCTGAAGCCATGTTTCCTGATTTTAAATCTTGACTCCATTACTCACCTGCCTTGCAACTTTGTGAAGGCTATCCAATCATCTCTATGCCTATCTTTCCTCATGCATTAAACGAGGATGATACATTGCCCTAGTATTGAATGATTTATTTCAAATAAAATATTTAAGACACAATTGTGCATAAAATCAACATGATAAGGATGGCATCTTTTATTATTTGTAATCATCAATATTTCTTCCTCTCTGGCTTCTCCTCTTTCAAATGTAAACATGTGTATGTTTTTCCCATCTGAAAAAAAACTCTTCCTTTTTCCTACATGTACTTTCAGTGAACCTTCTGTCTCTTTCATCCTTTTCATAGCCCAGTACCTCCTGTCTGTTTTCACAATATTTAAGCGTTTACTTCTCTCATTAATATCACATACGCACGCTTGCTTGCAAGCGTTGTAATCTGAATGCAGAATATACCAGATTACTGAATGATTTCTCTAAGATCAACAAAAACTTTAGCCTTACGATACCCTTGCTGCTTTAACCTCTCTGTATTATGTGGCACTGTTAAAATATTTTCTTCTTCTTATGTGCTGTCCTAGTTTTTGTTCTCCTTCCTGGGCCCATTTTTCTCTGCCTCTGTCTTAAATAATGATTTTCCCTGTAGTTCTTTCCCAAGCCACCTTTTCTTCTAATAGTGTTAATTCAATCTCCTCTCACAGCTTCAAAAACCATCTAGAGATGGCTCTTACATCTGTATCTCTATTTTATAATCTTTCTCAGAGTTAATGACTCATATGGCCACATGCCTACTGGGATCCCTGCTTGGCCCTCTAGCTCCAAAGTCATCATTTCCACCGTGAAGAACTTTCCTCAAGTCCCCACATCTCAGTGAATGGCCCGTCCTTCCTCCCAGGTGGGCCCAGAATACTGGATAGAATGTGTGACTCATCCTTCTGTTCCTCTACTCCCTACATCTCATCCATCATTTCCAGTTACTCCTGAGCAGCATCCGTTCAGTTGGCTCATCTTTATCTCCACTGCTATAATTTTAGTCAAAGCCACCACAATTTCTTACCTACACAAGAACCTCAGCTTCTGCTTGGTATTTCTGCCTCCAGCTTTGTGCCCTTCACCTTTCTCCCCATTTTGCCATCAGAGTGCCTCTTTTTAATTCCAAACTTACTCCTGCCATCTCCTCCTCTCCTTCTTAACGCCTTTCAGCAGCTCCTCATCGACATAAAGAAAAGTCCAACCTTCTTCTTACATGCAGTCTTGTAGGATCTAGTCCCTGCCTAGTGCTCCAGTTTCACTTCTCACCATTTGCATTCATTTCCAGTTATTCTCTAACCCTACTGCACCCTTTTAAAAATTCTCCAGACATAATTTGCTTCCAAACCTAATCATACACCATTGCCTCACTCTAGAGCAGTCTTCACACTGCCAATTCTCTTTTGGTAGCTATACTTATTTGCTACCATAAGAAAATACTACAGACGGAGTGATTAACCAGCAGACACTTTCTGTCTCACAAGCTCTAGAGGCTGGAAGTCCACAGTCAAGGTGCCAGCCAGTTTGTTTTCCTCTGACCACTATCTTATGTGGTTGCACCTCTGTATATACACACCCCAGGTACCTCTGAGTGTTTCCATTTTTTTCTTCTTATAAGAACACCAGTCATATTGAATCAGAGCCATACTAACAACCTTATTTTAATTTGATTACCTCATTAAATTCTCCCATCTCCAAATAGAGTCATATTCTGAGGTACCCTATATTAGAGCTTCAACATATGAATTGTATGAGAACATATTTCAGACCACAACACTGGCTAATGCATGTGCAGAAATCAAATTTCCCCTTGAATGTAAATTTTTTGAAAATGTTTCCATTAATCTTCCAAGTACAATTTATATGCCTTTTGTGGGCATTCTGATAACAACTTGAAATCTCCCTATCAAAGGACATCCTATGTTCTCTGCCTCTCCTACTGTATTTGAAATGATATAAATGCAAAACTCATACATTTTTGGTCAATATACTGTGCACATAACTTAATACCGTAAGTAGCATGTAAAAATCACTGAATTAATTCATGAGTAATTATGTTACGCGTCTTCATAACCCTTTGCTTTGTGGCCTTGCCTCTTTTTATATAGCCTCATCATTTGTCCAGTGTCCATAGAGATGTCAAGGGAAAATTAAATCACAGTTCTCCAAATTTATTCCATTTTCTATTAATACTGATATTCTTTTTTTGCTTATTCCTGCTTGAAATGTCCTCTTCGAATTCCTTCTTTACTTTTGTAACATTTGCTAATCCTAAGTTTCTGTTGCTCTTAGGGTTGAACTTTTCTGGGAATCTTGAGTATCTGCAATAAATACCCATACTTCCTCTTCTGGGCTTGTAGGTCCTGTGCTTGTTTTTTTTATAGAATTAATCACGTCTATTAGATTACCTACTCCTTCAGAAAACTGATTTCCTATTGCATGTTTGATTTCATAATCAAATTTAGCAGACTAGTTGGCAAATTGAAGGAGATTAATACCCACGTTTGGAACAAATGTGACAGACAAGCTAATTGTTCAGGCAGTTATGATGATACATTAAGCCTGAGAAGAAAACATTTTGGTTACTTTTTTTTTATGTAATATTTTTTAAAGATTTTATTTATTTATTTATTTTTATTTATTCATTTTTTAAAATCATAGCTGTGTACATTCCTGGGGTACAATGGGCTGGCTACATATACAATCTGAAATATTTTCATCCAACTAATTTGACATAATCTTCATAGGATTTTCTCATTTATTGTATGAAAACATTTATAATCTGCATTTAGTAGGTTTCACCTGTTCCCTTCTAAGATGCACCATAAGTGAAATCCCACCATTTACCCTCTCTCCACCCAACCTTCCCATCCTCTTCCCTCCCCTCCCTTGCCCCTTTCCCCATATTCTTGTACTATAATTTGGTTATAGCCTTCACATGAAAGCTACAACTTAGCTTCATAGTAGGGCTGAATACATTGGATACTTTTTCTTCTATTATTGAGATACTTTGCTAAGAAGAATGTGTTCCAGTTCCATCCATGTAAACATGAAAGAGGTAAAGTCTTCATTTTTCTTTAAGACTGCGTAATATTCCATGGTATACATGTACCACAATTTATTAATCCATTCGTGGATCGATGGGCACTTGGGTTTCTTCCATGACTTAGCAATTATGAACTGGGCTGCAATAAACATTCTGATGCAGATATCCTTGTTACAATGTGATTTTTGGTCTTCTGGGTATATACCAAGTAAAGGAATTATAGGATCAAATGGTAGGTCTATTTTTAGATCTCTGAGTATTCTCCAAACATCTTTCCAAAAGGAATGCATTAGTTTGCATTCCCACCAGCAGTGTAGAAGAGTTCCCCTTTCTCCACATCCATGCCAATATCTCTGGTTTGGGGATTTTGTTATGTGGACTAATCTTACTGGAGTTAGATGATAGGTTACTATTTTTTAGATGCTAAGTTTTGTGGGAGAGTGAGTCTGGCATGCTGCGGAGGAGCAAGGGGTTCACCGAGAATGCAGTAAAGAGAGTGAGGGGGGAGATTGGAAGGGGCGAGGTCTGAGAGGCAATGGAACTCATAAGCATAGCAATGTAGGCAACAGACAAGCACAGCAATGTAGACAACAGAATGCAGGGGATTTTGATAGACTGGAAATAGGTTATGAGATGAGAGTGAAAGTGAGGAGAGGAAAGGTGAGGCACAGATAGAAAATACCAGTTAAAAGACCCTGATGATAACCTGTGTGAGAGGTGATGTTTAGGGAGAAGCCTACGGAGGATGGTAAGAAGTGGTTGGAGTCTGTACAAATTGACAGTTGACCCAACAGGATTATTGACCAGGAGGATATGGAGATGTGAGTGAAGCAGTGAATAACCTTGATGGTGTATTTGTTCATGTATAAGATACTTCATTCAGTCTCTGAGAAACTTTGTAGTTAGTCCAGTATTAACGTATTTTGTAGCTAGCCCGACATTTAAGGTGTATGCTATAAGAAATCTGATTATTCTAGAGCCAGAAATGTATTTTAAGACTGTTGAAATGACAAACATTGGAGTCCTTTGAAGAGAGGAAAAAGAAATTATATTGGTATATTGTAAAAATAAGTGTACAGATAGAACTAATTACAGTTGAGGGACCATGTTGAGAAAACGATGATGGAAATTATTTAAAAAATAGTTTTAAAAAATTAAAAAAATTAATACTACAATGCCAAGTATTTCTGGACATAAGGGGAAAGTAATTTGAAAAGTTCAATAAAAAATTATGTCCTTAAAAAAAAAACAATGAAAATGTATCTATACAACCAGTTAAATTATATGTTCATTATTTGCATGAAGGATAAATGTATTATCTATAATATACTGAAAAAAATACTTTACACTTAAAAAGAAATACATAAGTCAAGAATTTATTCCTCTAAAATGAATATGTAGGAACCTCATTAAAGAGCATCTTCCAAAGAAAGCTAATTAAGTGGTAAATAGAAATAATATTGTGAAGTATGTGTTTAATAAAAATACATCCAGATCTTTTATTTACATAGTAGTAATAGTAATATATTTTTAAAAGAGCATTTTTATACCCTGAATGTTTTATGTGAAAGTTCATTTTATTCTTGATACATTGTTTTCTGTGACAGATTTATTTTGGTAAAATAATTTTAGCTCTGCTCACTTCTGTGATAGAGATTTTCATTTTTTTTTTAAACTTGTCTTTTGTAACGCAAGAAGTAAGTGAGATGAGAATATTTTTAATCATTTATTTGGTTTTTTTTCTTCTAAAATATATTATAAAATGTTATATATAGTTATATAAAACATGGAAATACTCTGTCATAGTTATCCTTTCCAATAATTTGTAGACATTTAGGTGTTTTGTTGTTTTTTCATTTCTCAGAATGCTGAACATAATATCCATGCATATATGTCATTGTGTTGTAAGAATATGTACAACTGAAAGATAGTTACCTAAGACTAGATTTGCTAGATCAAAGGTTGCTTACATTTTTAAAAATTAATTAACTAATTTTTATTTCAATAGATTCAGGCTATGAGTGAACATGGATGAATTGTATAACACTGAACTGAGGGTTTTTGTGAACCCGTCACCAGAATAATGAGTTCAATACCCAGTAGGTAACGTTTTTATCCGTTGCACTATCCTCCATCTCTCTCAGTTTCCAACATCTATTATACAACCATTGTTAAACTCCTATCCATAGGTGGGAACATGTGGTATTTGGGTTTCTATTCCTGAGATACTTTTCTTATGATAATGATCTCCAGTTCCAACCAAGTTGCTACAAAAGACATTATTTCATTCCTGTTTATGGCTGAGTAGTACTTCATAGTGTGTGTGTGTGTGTGTGTGTGTGTGCACGATATTTCTTTTAGCCACTCATCAACTGATGGCACTTACATTGATTCTAATACCTTTGCAATTGTCAACTGGGCTGTAATAAACATTCAGGGACATTTGTTATTCTGATATAATGACTTCTTTTCCTTTGTATGGATACCAAGTGGTGAGATTGCTAGGTTGAGTAGATCAAATGGCAGGCTACTTTTAGGTCTTTGTGGAATCTCTATACTGTTTTTCATAGCAGTTGCAATAATTTATGACTGTATATGAAGGTTCTATAGAGGTTTTTGCACCAGATTCAGAAGGAAAAATTTAATTCCCCACACTCTTATAAACAGTGTGTTGTCAAAAATTTTGATCTGATGAATAAAACTTAAAATATTGCTCTTTCTTTCTTTCCTTCTTCTTCTTCTTTTTTTTTTTTTTTTGTAAAGACAGAGTCTCACTTTATTGCCCTTGGTAGAGTGCAGTGGCACACAGCTCACAGCAACCTCCAAGTCCTGGGCTTAAGCAATTCTTAAGCCCCCCAAGTAGGTGGGTCTACAGGAATCTTGCTCTACTTTAATTTACTTTTTGCTTTTAACAGTATCTAGAATTCAGTATTCCTAGGTGGATTTTTGACCCCTTTATGTTGGGAAGAGCTTTTTACCAATGTGAAAAACAAAACTTCCACTTACAAAATCATGACATTTCCTGTGTAAAATAACTTCACAGAAATAGGTAAGAAATTCCCAGGGACTTTTTGGTGGTTGGGAAGTGTGAAAAACTACTTAAAAGTAAGGAGAAATAAGCATTAAGATGTAAAATAAAAGTGTAAATCTGTGCAGTGTAGACATGTATCATGTTTTGTTTTTGCTTTCATGGAATACTAAGAGATAAAATAACAGAAACTTTCAACTGCTGTTTAGAAATAAAAGGGTGAGGGTATAGAATGTACTTTGAAGATGCCACATGAACATTGAAGACAGCAGGTCCACTTGAAAGCATGGCAGACAGTAAGTACTATTTGAAATGTCTGAGGAAACTTTCAAGTTTCTAAAAAGTGTGGTGTTAAGAGAAGAAAACTAAGAGTATTAGTGTTTTTTCCACCAAAATTTATTGCTATATTTTTACCCGTTAACACAGCACTTAAGTAGAGTCATGAAGTTGGATTTTGGGCAATAAAAATATTCATCAGTAAAATATGTCACTTTCAAACCCGTTTTTTAAAATGTTCCGTGTGATCATTCCTCCTTCCTCTGTCTCTAGTGGTAAGTGGTACAGAGAACTCAGCAGAGGACTCTTAACACACCCAGACAACAGTTGCACTTTCAGATATAAAGAGACAGTATCTCTAAATTAGCCTCTGGAGAAAAGCTCCTCCACTACACTTCCCCAAACTTTTCTAAAATCAAAGGTCCAATAACCAAGCGGCATTGGATTGTGACACGAATGAGAAGTAAACTTTCATTAATCCACGGTGCTTTCAGGGTTGTTTGGCAACAACAGATAGATGCCCAGAATAACACAGAAAATGTGAACAGTGAATAAAATTTATAGTTTGAAGAAATTGGTGGATAAATGATAAAAGATATAGAACCAATGATAACAGGAATATATGAGTGCAAACATAAGAAGGAATATTGGGAAAGGTGAGAGAGAATGAAATCAAAGACATAGGAAGCTAAGCTCTCACATCTTGATAACAGGAAGGACAATAAGTACTAGTTTCTTCCTTCAAGAAAAAGTAAAATTTTGAGGAAGAATGAGGCTGAAGTTGAAAGAACTTAGAAGCATTAATTTGAACTTTTGAAAGAAGTTGAAGGCAAATAAATTACTTTAGAGAATTGGAAAGAGTTGAGGAGACAGAAAAATTTTGAATACTGATAAAATTAGCACAAGAGTGATACTTACTGATCATTGAATCATTGAGATTGTATCAATAATTCTAAAAATGTAATTGACTCAATAAACATGATTATCAGATATTTTCCAACACTAAAAGCATATAAAATAAACAAATAGATTAAGACATAATAAAAGAGAGACGATCACAGAAGTAAGAGAGTCTAGGGTGGTAATAAGATAATAGTTGAAATAGATAACCACAAACTTGATGCATTCAGTTTGAATAGGGTGCAAATAACTAAAATCAGAACTTATAACTGCAAATAATATAACTTAAATGTTTGTACCCTTATATCAATTTGAAGTAAAAAAAATACATACTATCATAGAGAAAAGATAACCTAAAAACTGAAGTAATAAATTACTCTGAAAGGATTGAGTAACTGGAGGTTATAAGAAGATGAAGAACCAGGTAAACAGGGTATGAGAATAGAATATATTTGGAGACTATATCATAGTTAGAAGGGTAGTTTTGAGTTCTAAATTCCATATGATAACCCTGATGAATAAGCCCAAATTAGGACTGAAATGAAATGGCATACAGGTCCCTGAAGGGTATATACTGACTGAGAATTCAATATTTGAACAGTAATTAGGGTCATCAGGTAAAGTTCAGGATGCCCAGGAAGGGATTTATATGCTTAAAAGGAAATGGTGGAAAAAAAAAAAAAACAGAAGCAAAATATGGAAGATGAAATATGATCATCCAAGTTTTACATTAATAAAAGTGGAGGGGGTTAATAGTGAGAGAATAGTGAGTGAGTGGCACAGAGGGGGGATGTCTAATTATGATTCTTGGCCTGGTAACAATGTTGAGAATAAGAGAGTTCCAGAGAGAGTCACACAATCCTAACACAAGTTTGGTAAAGAAGTGTGATCCTCAGAGAAAAATCGGGATTCATTTAAGGAAGGGAAATGGAGGGAGCACTTGAGGAAAACGTTCAACTGTAAATAGCTGTAGTGGATAAGGCAATTGACTTTGAACATAGCAGACCAAGGTTGAATATCAACTCCACCATCTGCTGAGTGTGTGACTGTGGGAGCGTCACTTGAACTTTATAAAATGTAGCCTTGTTTTTTCCAATCTTAAGGTCATAATGCCTACCTCATAGCATTTTTGCATGAATGTAATGGAACCTAATAACCAACAGCAATAGTCTTTAAGGAAAATAATAACTAGTGTCTGTAGGCCTCTATCGTGACAGAGAAGTTGTGGAGAGAAAAAAAAACGTATAAAAGAAAATGTCCACTAGCTTCACTGATTAGGGCAGTGAGTTCTAATGAGAGGAAAAAAAGTAACAACTAAGGTAAGAAGAACCTATGTCTGGTAAGAGATAACCTTGAGGAGGCAACAACTTTTTGTAGAAGAGCATGGTCACAATATGCATGGGAGCGATGTACGTGGTCAGTGTACACTGGAAATGTATGTGCAGCACGGTAGGATTGTCTCACGCAGAAAGAATTGGAGATACCTTTTCAATTTGGGGATGATAGGGGTGGCACCTGTGGCTCAAAGGAGTAGGGCGCTAACCCCATATGCTGGAGGTGGCGGGTTCAAACCCAGCCCCAGCCAAAACCTTCAATTTGAGGATGAGGCCTGTGACAGGGCAAATGAGTAATTTGACTGATAAGTTTACCTGGCAGTTTATGTTTGTGTCACACCGGCCTTCACCTTCATCCCTAACCAATGAATATAAAAGACCAAGCAGTCAACTGGTAAATAAAGAAACAAAAAGAAAAAAACAGGAAATGCAGGAAATGTCATACCACAAAAATATGTAAGTAAGATGATGGTCACGTTAAGTAGTACGATTTAAGCATTCTACATTGTATAACAAATCGTCACATTGTACCCCATAAATGTATACACTTAGGATTCATAAAAATTAAGTTAAAAAACAAACAAAAACGAAGTAGAAAGTAACTAAGAAATGTGGAAAAAAATTGTGTCACTCATGTTTGTGAGTAGTTCATTGACTCCATACACATTAACTTTTTGAGTGGGACTTCGTTTCAGTATTTAGGGAGATGGCAATATTGTATCTGTGCTGAACTGAATTGTGTATCTTTCTCTTCCCATTTCCTCCAACAATGCAACACCTAATTTATAGTAATAGGATTAATGAGTTGCTCCCATCGGTTTGTTCTTTTGCAACGTACACATGCTCTTAGAAGAATCACCAAGGCCATCCTCCTACCCTTTCATCACATTGCTGAAGCTCCCTCTCCCTTTCCTGCCTCTTCACCTTCCCCAGTGTGTCTCTCATTCCCCCCCTTTTTATTTGATTGCTGGAGAAGTCATTTTCTCCATTCTATTCTCTTCTGGGTATGGAAACGTAAATGCTGAATTACTCCAACTTAGGTAACCCTTAGGATAATTTTTTAAGCAGCAGGAAACAGGGCTATCTGGCTGCGCAGATAATGATATCAGCTGCTTCCTTCCAAAACAACAGGTGCTTTGGCATAAAAATGTATATCATCACACAGAGATGATGACATCAGTTCATACTTCAGCTTAATTATAAACTACCTCCATTAATCCTCAAATAATTAAACATTTTGTGCATGCTGCAAGGTGAAATGTAAAGTTAAAGGTGCCTGGCTATTTATTATTCGGCTTTTACAATGGCTTTTCTCTGCAGTGCTTTTCTTTGTCCAAATAAACTATTCAAAAATATTTAAAGTCTATTTCAAAAATTATATTTTGCTTTCATCAGCTAAAACTAAAGAATAAGATAAGTAGCAAAATATAGTGTTCGTGGATGTTTGTATGAGCTTATGGAGGGGAAATAACTATGCAGGCTATCTGAGATTGATAATTTATGGAAAAATCTTTTCAATTAAAAAAAAGTATGAATTCAAAGTGCCCTCTTTACTATTTTAAATAACAAATGCCACATACAAACATTTGCGTTTCAATAAAATCAAATATTCAACCTAATGAGTCTGCTGGGTACTATAAAATTTAGGTAAACCATATGTTTTTGTAAAAGTCAAATAAAAAAGAAGCAATTTTCATGAAAGAACATTTGACTTATTGCCTGTGGTTTTAATAGTTAAAACTTTCAATGAAGTAGTTTTCTTATATTGTTAATATTATCAAAACCAAATTGGAACTGCAACGCATGAAACATTTCTTGACTCAGCGTAGAAATGGAACAAATAAAAGATTGCTGCATGCTTTCTTTAAGATATATAGCTCTGTAACAAATTTCCGTCTTAGAAAAAAAGAGAGAGGGCTGACCTTCTTTAAACAGTTGTTAGCATATGAAGCAGATGTGTTTCTAAGCAAATTGTTTACAAGGAATATATCCAAAGATATCGTCATTATAAGAATCAATAAATTATGCATTTGTCGTTTGTTATGGCTACGGCTTGAGCTGACACCTTTGACTTGAATACAAGTATCCCAGCACATAGTAATTTCATTAACAATTTAGCAGAGGTGATTTTCTGGGAACAATAAGAGAACAGTGGATAATAAAATTGTTTTGTATCATAATCAGTAGGTATTTCCACAGACTTTAATAATTCACTGTACATCCATTAAAAAGTCCACTTTCCTTAGGTTATATTCCAATTAATATAGAGCAAATTCTGTGGTGTTCCCAGGAGTGCGTCATTATCTCTTTATCATGAGGATAGCATAACAGCTGTACAAAGTTTTTCCTTGGCAGATTATTTTTTCCATTTTTTAAAATGTAACCAGTTAACAAGACTTTCTCTCTTGGTAGGCATAGAATGATAAATTCATACACGAAGAGTTTTATTCTTTACAAGTAAAACTGAGACTGGAAATTTTCAGTGGATTTAGGTGGAACATTTGGGTGACCATATGGAGCTCTCGGTGGCGCCACGGGACCACGCAGCTTTGAAATCTGATCACCAACTCCCCAGTGACAGCTGGGCCTTTACACCATCAGAAAATTTTCAGACTTCTAATTTGTCATAACTACCTCCTGTGGAAAGGAAATATGTTATGTAGCCAGATACAAAAATTCT
Source organism: Arctocebus calabarensis (assembly GCA_963573935.1). Classification (NCBI taxonomy): domain Eukaryota; kingdom Metazoa; phylum Chordata; class Mammalia; order Primates; family Lorisidae; genus Arctocebus; species Arctocebus calabarensis. Next base: position 25,511 of record CAUYON010135732.1, read on the forward strand.
TAGTAGCCGGCACTATAAACAGTTAATTCCTTAAGCGTGTTTAGAAATTCACTGATGCAACTCCTACACCAAAAACATATGGGGTCTTGTTAAGTTAGGGTTAGGCAATTGCTGTACCCATTCAAAAAGCCATTTTCATGGCAGTGTATCCAGAAAAAAAGATTCTGTTACAGAGCTTAGAATTTTAAATACATTTAACTTCTAGTTGCTCTTAATAAGTCCGTGATGCCACTGAGAGGTTTACTCTGAGTTCCATTGGCCCTTATTGCCTATTTAAGTCTAAAGACTCTTTATCTGAGTAGTTGAATATCAGGCTATGACTCCCCATCCCTGCTTATTCCTACATTGTGAGTCTGAAACGATTCTACTGCTGTGATTATTTCCATTTATCAGCAGTTCACAGGCTTATTAAGTATCCCTCTAGCTACCCAAAGAGATGGATCTGTTTTCTACTTACCACAATTGCTGCTCACTACCATTTCTATCATAGAAAGAGCTCTTAGATGTAATTTATATTTTTCTCAACCCAACTGTCATTGAAGTCATAATTTTAAGAAGTGATTGAAGCTTCTACTGACCACATCCTTTTGTTTGATAGTTGATTGTTTTAATTCCAGATGAATACATGGGCAAAATTGTTCACATTTGTTAGGTACAGTCCTAACAGTTGAGACCTCCACCCAGGAGGTGTGCTATACACCCTCACATTGCACCTGTTAGGGAGAGCTTACAAAACCTTCCCTTCTCCCTAGTTCCCCCACCCTCATTTAAATTTAAATGTGCTTTGTTTTTCTTGTGTGAGCATGTAGTTGTACATCTACTAGTTTTATATTAGTATTGCTAGGTTTTAGTGTTTCAACCCATTATTCATTTAACAACAAAAAACCCTATATTTGACTTTTTAGATAAATGACTTACCCTGAGCTCTTTTTTGCTTTCCTACCATGACCTTTAATTCAACAAACTGAAGGAAAAGACATTCCTTCATCCTTCTTTTGATCCCCATCTTCACATTAGCTATGCAGAGACTGGGACTGTATTTTAAATGTGTCACCAGGTGTTCCATAGCTACAGTAACCTAAAAATCCAAAATCTATTCATTATAATTTCATAGACTTATTTATGTAATAACAACAGTCATTAACATCTGCTCAGCACTTACTATTAGGCATAGCACTACTCTAAATATTTTAAATGAAAAAACTCATTTATGCTCTTTCATATCAGTTTGACATGAAGACAGTTGTCATCATTTCCATTTTGGAAATGAGAAAACCAGGGTACCATTGACTAAGGTCATCCAGCTTAACAAGAACAGATTCGGGATTTGAAGCCAGTGTGTCTGTTTTGAGAGCTAGCACTGTTAACCACTATACAATGCTGACCGTAGAAACAAGAATCTTGAGAATTTATGTGGTAATTAAAATACACAGGAAACAAATGAATATCAATTTTTTTTTATTTCTGTCATCTTGAAGTAGGTCATGACACTGAAAATGGTACCAAAAATTTTTAATCTTTTAGGGACTATGCCTTTTATGACTTATGTTTTAGTACTTCATTATTCAGTGCTTGTCCTTCATGCTCTATAACAAAATTAATTTCCATAGAAAAATCTTGTTTTTAATTTCATGTGTCTCCTGTCCTCATAGCTCAAACCACTCCTGATTTATCAATGCCAATTTCTTCTTGGACCTCAAACACCTTGTTTTTCCACTAGTCACTGCACACTACACCATATGCTATTCTTTCTCTACATTTCTGTTTCAAGGGCACATCCAATATCTATTCGTGAAGCCCAAATCAGGGTTGAATTGGGGTCTCTCAAGACACTCAGTTTGTCTTTCTTCAAATTCCACTCCAGGTATTTCATATAATTTCTCCATTTACTGACAATGCTCAGCTTTGAAGCTTTACTCCTTTATTCTAGAATGTCTACTTTTAACAGACTTTGGACTTTAATCACATCTACAAAATACCCTCACAGCAACACCTGTGCATTTGATTAATAACTAGTGACTATCAAGTAGGCTAATCAAAAAGACCACCACAGTCTTGTTAACTTGGCATCCATCTGCTTAAACATTTCTCCTTAAGCCTTATCTAATCTTCTAATAAGGAAAAAAAGGCATAATCATATTTCTTCCCAACATAATAAAACTATCCTGGGTACAACTACAAAGTAGCATTTCTACTAGAAGTGGGTAAAAAATCCTTGAGTAATATTTTCTCTTTCCTGCAAATTAAACACCATGAAAGTTAAATATTGTTAATATACATTATAGTAGATGATAAAGGGATAAGAGGGAAGAAAACCACAATATTTGAATAGTACATACACACACCTTTGTAACAAAATAAGGAAGACACTATATGAACTTTGCTTTTGTGTTTAGTCATGTAGTAACAGCAGATTATCAAGATTACATACAGTCTTCCATTCCCTATTCCATATTCCCATTGCCATCAGCAACATCTCAGTGGGTCCTTGTTTTTGCTTGGGGATGTGACCTCAACCTTCATTTCTGAAGAGTCTGTTCCATTGGCAGTCCTGCCTAAATTGGGTTGCTATAATTTTCTTTTGAATATAATCATATGAAGTAAGAGAAGCCCTGAGATCTCTCCTATATTTCAGACACATCTTTTCATTAACTTTATTGTGTCATAGCAACCCAGTTTCTAGGGTGTCCGAGTCAGTCTTTTTTGTGTATTGATTCACAAACATGAGCCGTCCAAACTGGTACTCTGACAATCTCAATTTATAGTTCAATGAAATCATTATTTTATCTCCTGGAAGAAATAGTTCTTCCTTTGGAACCAAAACCTCTAGACCAGCAGAGCATAAAGTTATAGAGATAGGAATTAAAAATATTTGCCAGCAGATCACTATAGTTAATAGTGAGTAATACCTCTTCCATCTATATCTTATGATTCCTGGACCTGCGAATCTTTGTGCTGTTGTTTGACTGTGTTCCCTAAGAATCATGTGTTGAGAACTTGATCCTTAATGCAACAGTAGTAATAAGTGAGGTCTATATAGAGGTGATACGGCTATAAGACTAGAGTAAATGAGTTAAAGTTCTTTGCCTTTTTGCCCAGAGTGATATAGCCAAAAGGCCCTCAGCAGATGGTAGCTGCCCAGTCTTGGACTTCTGAGTCTCCAGAAGCATGAATCAATAATTTTCTGTTCATCATACATAAATTATACAGTCTGTAGTATTCTGTTATAATAGCACAAAACTGATGAAGACACTTGCCTATGGAAGAAAGAGCATTGTATATTGGATACCAGCAGAGAGTACACACAGCAGCCTGGAACTTGTCCTCTCCTTCATGTTCTGTGCCCATAGAGAAGTCTCTAAGTCTATACCTCTCTCAAAGACCTCCTTGTTACCAAATTTTAAACTGTTTTTTCCCCAAGCACTTGACCAGTCAAACCATTGCCCATTGGTCATCAATCAGTACATACTCTTACCACCCCTAAGCCACACTTTATTTTCTTATTGTTCTGTAGGTCAAAGGTCTGACACTGGTCTCATAAAGCTAAAATAAAGGTTTTAAAGAAAGACATCATTTTTTTTTTTTTTGTAAAGACAGAGTCTCACTTTATCGCCCTGGGTAGAGTGCCGTGGCGTCACACTGCTCACAGCAACCTCCAGCTCTTGGGCTTAAGCGATTCTTTTGCCTCAGCCTCCCTAGTAGCTGGGACTACAGGCGCCCGCCACAGTGCCCGGCTATTTTTTT
>CAUYON010135733.1:0-17098 GCA_963573935.1 Arctocebus calabarensis
TCACCCTGAAGTCAATAATTGTTGCTTATTACTGATTTTAAAAAGTTGTCTATGATCAAAATATTTCTGAAGGTATATGAATCGTGCCCTGTGATTGCACCAATGTACATAATTATGATTCAATAAAATTATTAAAAAAAATTGTTAAGAATATCTCTAGTCTTTAACTACTATCTCTTCCATAAAAAAAATTACTGAGTGAAAAGAGAAATCATTAAGGTCTTCACTTCAGGATGAATTAAAATGCTGGTCTTTTATTTTTATTATCTCAAAATATTAAGGGGGTGAAAGCATTTTCGGTTAAATGATCACTTTCACCATTTGTGTCAGAATTATAATCGTGCCCATAAGCCAAATAATGTTCACTGTACCCATTAGGTAGATTTTAGCACAACCCTTCCTTCTCCCCACTGCTTAATTTCCACTGAGTCTTACTTTTCTCTGTGTAATGTGTGTTCATCAGTTAGTTCCAATTAATACTGAGTATATACTGTATTTCTTTTTCCATTCTTCGGATACCTTACTTAGGACAATGATCTCTAGTTCTATTCAAATCATGGCAAAAGGGCAGAATTCATCCCTCTTTATGGATGAGCAGAATTTCATAGTATTAATACCCCGCATATTGTTAAACCACTCATGAATTGACAGGCTCTTGGGTTGCTCTCACATCTATGGCATGTGCTCCCATACACATGCGAGTGCCGGTGTCTTTTTGATAAAATGACTCCTTTTCCTTTGGGTAGATATCTAGTATTGGAATTGCAGGTTGAGAAGGTAGGTCTATTTTTAGTACTTTGAGAAATCTCCATACTGTTTTCAATTGTGGTTGTAATAATTTGCAGTCCCACCAACAGTGGGGAAACATTCCTTTCTTTCTGTACCTCTCCAGCATCCATTGCTTTGTACTTTTTAATGAAAGCCGTTCTAACAGGGACAGGGTAATATCTCATTTGTTTTCTTTTTAATTTAAGTTTCTCTGATCATTAGTGATCTTGGGCATTTCTCTTTCTTCATATAGAGTGTCCATAAAGTCATGTGAAATTTAAAATAGACATAGACATAAAATAGAAAACTATTTTAAATTGCACACAAACTGTATGGACAGCCTGTATTATCGTAGGACATTTGTGTATCTTCTTTTGAAAACCTCCATTCATATCTTTGCCCATTTTATTTTTTAAAGAAACTGATGTTTGATTTCTATCAACCTTATTCCTTCTTGTTTAAGAGCTTTTAGAACAACCTAAGACCACTCAGCAGTTGTACCTACCCATCCAGTGACCTAAACCGTGGAACCTGAGGCCAGGCTTCCAGGGCAGGGCAAGCACGCCAGTCTCCAGTGGAGAACTGATGAGTAGGCACAGAACTGCTTATACACTCTTGGTGGGACTACAGATTATTAAAACTTCAGTGGAAAACTGAATGGAGATTGTTCAAAGTACACAAAGTAGACCTACCTTTTAAACCAGGAATCCTATTATTAGATTTATAGCCACTTTTAATAAGATCATTTGCTTTTTTTCTTGCTGATTATTTGAGTTTTTTTGCAGATTCTTGGTATTAACCAAAGGGTAATGTTTATCTGGCTCTGTTTATTATTTTCCTAGCTGTGCAGAGCTTTTTCATTTTTATCAACTTCCATTTATTTACTTTTGTGGTTTCTGCAGTTGCTGTTGGGAGGGGTATTCATAATTATTTTCCTAGGCCAATCTCTAGAAGATTTTTTCCAACATTTTCTTCTCGTATTCATGTCGTTCTATGCCTTATATTTAAGTCTTTGTGAGGGGTGAGATACATGGTTCCCATTTCATTCTTGTGCAGGTGGTTATTCAATTCCACCAGCATAATTTATTGATAGAGCTTCTTTTTCCTAGTGTGTGCTGTTGTCCATTCTGTTGAAGATGAGTTGGCTGTATGGTAATGGTTTTATATCTGAATTAAATACCATCCTGTTTTGGTTACTATAGCCTTTTATTATAGTTTAAAGCCTAGGAATGTTATGTGTCCAGATTAGATTGATTTGACTATTTGGATTCTTCACGTGCTCTAAATGAAGCATATAATTATTTTTTCTAGATGTGTGAAATATGACATTTATATTTTGATGGAAATTTCACTGAATCTGTAAATAACTGTGGGCAGCATGAACACTTTAACAATGTTGTTTCTACTCATCCATGAACATGATATATGTTTAAATGTGATCATGTCATCTGTGATCTCTTTCCTTAGTGTTTCTTAGTTCTCTTGGTTGAGATCTATCAACTGCTTAGTTAGGTAGGCATTTTATTTTCTTTGTGGCTATTCTGAATGGTATTGAGTCTTTGATTTGACTCTGAGCTTTACTATTATTGGTGTATAGGAATGCAACTCATTTGTGCACATTCATTTTACAATCTAAAATTTTGCTGAATTTATTTATCAATTTCAGGAATCTCTTCATGAAATCATTGGGGCTTTCTAGATATAAGATTGTATCATCAGTAAAAAGTGATAATTTGATCCAAATCCTCTTTCCTGATTTGAATATCTTTTTTTTTTTCCATTCTCTTGACTGCCCTGGCTAGAAATTCCAGCACTATGTTGAATAGAAGTGAGTGGTGGATAGACATGTGTATCTTGTCTTGTTCCAATTCTACTGGGAACTCTTTCAGCTTTCACTCATTCAGTATGATGTTGGTTATGGGCTTGTCATATAGAACTTTTATAATTTTCAGATATGACCCTTCTATGCCTGGATATTGAAGGGTTTCTATCATGAAAGGTTGTTACATTTTGTTGAATGCTTTATCTACATCTATTGAGATGATTATATGATCTTTATTTTTGCTTCTGTTTATGTGGTGAATCTCGTTTAATGATTTTCTTTTCTTTCTTTTTTTCTTTTCTTTTCTTTTCTGTCTTTCCTTCCTTCCTTCCTTCCTTCCTTCCTTCCTTCCTTCCTTCCTTCCTTCTTTCTTTCTTTCTTTCTTTCTTTCTTTCTTTTTTGTGAGACAAAAATCTCACTCTGTCTTACTAGGTAGGGTGTGGTGGTATCATAACTCACTGCAAACTCAAACTCTTGGACTCAAGTAATCCTCTTGCCTCAGCCTCCTGAGTAGCTGGTACTACAGGTTCAAGCCATGATGCCCGGCTAATTTTCTATCTTAGTAGAGTAGGGGTCTCACTCTGTTCAGGCTGGTCTTGAACTACTGACCTCAAGAGATCCACCTCCTTTGTCCTTCCAGAGCACTAGGATTATACTATGCCTGCCTGTATTTTTATATATTGAACCATCCTTGCATAACTGGAATATAACTGGGATGTAACTGGGAATAAGCCCACTTGGTCATGATGGATTATTTTTTGATGTGCTGTTCTGTTTTGTTTCTGAGCATTTTATTGAGGATTTTTACATCTACATGAGGTACCAAATTGTATACAGATTTTAAGAGATGTCATATCTGTCTCAGTTTCAAAGTTGAATTGAAGTTACTATTATGGTCAAGGGTACCTAGATATACTACACATATCCATTTCACCTGAAATTTATATAATTTGGGGGGAAGTATTGATTTTACTTCAAATAAGACTTCTTAAATTATGTATATATATATATATTTGGCACTGATGGTATATTCATAAGGGATAGTATTATGTTATTTTGTTTTACCATTTTCTAGCTTTGTATCAAGTAGATGTTGGGGTGATGGGAGGAGAAACAATTAAACAGGGTTTTATGACAACTAAAACAATTTTTGTGCCAAGTATATCCATGTCAGTTAACAATTAGTTCCTACTAGACTCAAATATAATGTGGGGTGAAATATAAGTAAAATGATGTTCCAAACCACAACTGTGCACATATTAACATGGTACACTGTTTTATGAAACAGTTTGGAGTATGCCCAACACACAATTCTTTTTAGAGGTTGGTGTGGTATTTTGGCAAAAAACAGCATTGGTTTTACAATGGATAAGATATTATTTAACATATATTGTAATTATATGTAATATGTTCTTCTTATAGAATGATTTGGAAGATTAAAGGAGAAAATAAGATTAATATCCCAAACAGATTTGTTACACAGAAAACCTAAAAAGAAGCAAAAGGAAAGAAAAAATAACTGTTTAACTACCTTTCCCTTCTCGCTAGCATAGCAGTAATTAAGAATAGTTGTATGCCTTGTCATTCCTATTTGGATGCCACATTTTTATTAATTTGTCTGTTATGTTCAACCACTTTAAACATATAATAATACCAAAGAGAGATGTTTCATTTAACTTATTTCATACCCATTTATATGCAAAACATAGTGCAAAGGCTAAAGATTCCATGTCAGATAGATTTAATCTCAGATTTATTTCTAGAGAAGGTGAAAAACTGGAAGGATGAATTTGTGTGCATTGTCATTGCTGTAAAGAAATCTAGGGATGTTGTGTGTTTCACCTGCACACAAACAAGAAGGCATAGATGAGGAAATCCAGCCAAATGGTATATGTCCAAAAATATCAATTTGAACTAATTTTGAACTCAAATTTAATATAACTTTTGGTTATAATTTACTTTAGATCTTGAATGGGTAAATCCAAGATGAAATATAATTCAAGAAAAGATTGTCTATTATTTTTGAATACACTAAATTTGATAGAGAAAACTGTAAACTTGACATATCAATAATTTTAAAAGAATATATATAAGAGAATTTCTTGTCCTTAAATAAGTGAATGGTTGATATTTTGTAAATTATAATTGAAAGACTAATTCATACAAAGCCTTTATATAAATCAGTAAGAATCCTATTTATAAGTGCCACTTTAATAGGTATGTATATCTTGTGATACATAATAAGGTGTTCTGCTGAAAATTCAGTTATCACATCTAAATAGCCTATTCTGAATACTCGTTAATATTATTATTTAAACTGAGAAATTCTAATGATTAACTAGATAATGTACATAACCCATATTATATATGAGATTTTCAATAAGTAAACTGAGCCATTTTTCCATAGATTTGTCTGAGAGAGATTATTGGGCCACATTATCAACACAATAAAACTACATTCACTTCATTAATAGGCTACTCCATTGGAACTGTCTTCCAGCTTAAACTGTAACTTAAAAGTGAACAAATCCACAATGAGAATAGATGAGATTATTGATGATCATGCTTTTCAGAAAACATATAAGACATTTTATAAATCATCTCCCTAGAATATTTAGAAGCAGCTATTTCTAGAATGGCATGGACCTAATATACTTGGGTTGAAACTCAGCTTGATGTGTACTCTTTAGATCATTACGACTCTGTTGGGCCATAATGCCAACAATGTGCTTAGGAAATAATCTTTCCATGCTCTAATTGAACTTTTCCATCTCTGTTTTCAATCCCCTATTTTCTCTTCCAATTCCTTTGGAACAATCTCCAACAGCTCTTCCAACACATTTTCTCCTTCACTTGCCCTTGGCCTGATGCAGGATGCCTCACACATCCTAATGGCTCTAATGATCTCAGGGTGCCTTTATTTTCTTTCTTAGTCTTGACAGCTATTTATGTTGCTATTCCCTTCATACTTCATGTTTTTCTCTAATCTATTTTTAACTGTTTTCCTCCTACAGGTCATCTTATTTAGTTTATTTTGGAAAAAGTAAATAAATAAAGGCACATTGTGGAGCTGAGCCCTTCATTTAAAAGTCAAGAGAGTAACAGACGTTTATTTCTATAGCCTCATTTATTGTACTATAATTCTCTACTAAGACATAAAATCTGACCTACATTTAAACATACTAAGAGCAAAACTGTAATTTTTGAAGAGTGTTGTACTCCAACATCTGAATTTAACAGATCCAGAAGTGACACACAACCCTAATAAAGAAAGTCGTGATTTGGTAAATTCTTTGGTTACATAATGGGCAGTGTTTTTCACTGTACATTACTTCCTTCAGTCATGATTCCATACACGGTAGTTATTCTAGGAAACTCCAGTAAAGAATGTAGAAGTTGTGATTTACTTATTTTGATGTGAAAACTCCCTTATCACAATGGAACTTTGGTGACTGTGAATTTTAAAAGTGGCAACAAATTTACAATTTTAGATCTGAAAAGGACTTCATAGGCAGATAATTTGATTTATCACTTTATTATACTAAGAAGGAAATGTGGTCTAGTGAGTTCAAAGACTATTATTCAGTAACACAGTAGGGTTCTCAGCCCTCTGTTGACTTTTGCTGTATCATTCCTTGCCATGAACTTGGAGCTGAGGAGTTGTAAAGTGGGTCATGGTGGTTGTTTATCTGTGTTCCAATCACCTGAAAACTTCACTTTGTGTGTGTGTGTGTGTGTGTGTGTATAATAAGAATAGAAAGTTGGAAAATGGCAGTAGCATCTGGCTCTGTATATGTCTCACAACACCAATGAGAAGTTTTTATTGGTGAACTATTAATGCTTAGTTCTTGTTCCATTAGAAATGACACTTTTTACTGCCCTCAAGGAATATTTCTAATAGCTCTTCTTCAACACTGTTACTCCAAGTATAGTTCTTAGTGTGGCAAATTCTCTGTAAACTGTGTCACTAGACAACTCAAGACAAGTACAAAATAGGAGAAATGTGTATAGAAATTATGTGAGTTGTCATTGCTGCATCTTCCAAGTGTGTTGTTAGGGAACTCTTCTTGTAGAATGGAATACAGAATGACTAGCTATCATCACACGTACATGGTCAGGCATTGTGGTATGAGTTGTGTGCCAGTCATATGTTAGAGAACCACTTTTTGGTCCATAGAATATAGAATATTTACTCTTTTTCTTTTTACTAGGTATTTTGACAGGCATATCTAGAGACTTGAAAATGTAGGATTTTTCAGCTTTTCTTGACACTGGCCCTTAATTATTTAGTGAGTTTCAATTCTCTTAGGCTTATCATCTCCAGACAGCAAACCATTTGGGTATCTCTATAATTATAGAAAGTATTGCCTGAGGACAAAATGTACCAATAACTATGGTCTTCGTTCACCTGTGAGTCCAGCAGAAGTTACCTATTATTAATGGAGTGCTGCAAAGGGGTGCTAGAAAAGTGTAACCCAACCCTAGAGGCTCATTTTGATTTTCCTTCTAACTGGAGAAAAGAAAAGCAATGGGAACCTATTGCATGTACAATACTAATCCCTAAGGGAAATATGTTCCTTTCCTGGGAGGATGGACATACTCAAGTATTCAAAGTTTCTTAGAGAGAAGAATGGGGAGAAGAGGACAGATAGGAATTCACTCATTGAAAACATGAAGCACATCTTTGGATGACCTTGGAAATCAGGGCCCTTCAAACACTCACGTGGTCTTTCTTCCATCTCCGAAAACTCTGAAAAAATATGTTGATGTATAGGGATTTTGTAGGGTTTCAGAACGCACTCTTGAAAATTAGGAAAATAAATAAATGAAATAGCTGATCATCACCAAACAAACATGCATGATTACTGTAAAAGTCAGTATGGTATTGGGAAATGATAGAAAATTTGTGTTGTAGCTGAATTAGTTATAATATATACCTCCTTGAGTAGCAAGCACATTTAAGGAGGCGATAGAACTATTTGACCTCATTGTAAAAACCCTAGAAATGGGAGCATTTAGAATAAGAACATTAAGAAAATACATGCAAAAGATTGACTTAATATTTTTCTAGGTTCTGTAACAAAAACAATATTATAAGTCTTATAATATTTTTATTTGTACTCCTCCTTATAGTTTGAAAAGATGTTTACATTAGTTTTTTTAATTTTATATATATGACATACAAGTAACATAGCTATTATTTCTATTACATAGAAGTGAAAATCAGAATACTAATGTGAATCAAAAAAAGCAAGACACCGCACACTGAATATTATTCTTCCCCCCCTTTTATAATTTCTAAGTGGGCATAGAATACATATTATTTTTACCCAACTTTTCTTCAAAATTCAGGGCATGTGGCAGGTGGCAGTAAATAACAGACGTTTTACTTCAAAAATATATAGACTGACTTTGTTATTTTTTTTTTGCATTCTTACATTTTTTTATTTTGTCAAGGTGTTCTGCTTTCCATCACAGAACATTCCATCCGAAAACATTCCTTTCTCTAAATATATTCAGTCAACCTAAAGGTATTCAGTCAGTCAGAGAACTGTGACAGACCAAATTACATCTCAAGTGTCACTCTTTAGTCTGTTGCTAAAGACTGTCTGTCTGTTGTTTTGACGTCTTTATTTCACAACTTAGAAATGATAATTTCAAGAAGTTCAGGGAGGTTTCAAGAAAAGGCAAGAATATGTTACCTCAGAAATAGCTAGGTTTTTATCATAAAAAATGTAGATAAATGTAGTAGCATTTCTACTTAATGACACATAAAGAAATGTTCTGTTAAAAGATAATTGAAAGTCACAGAAGTTATGCAACAAAAGTTGGAAATATTGCATTACGGGAGAATTGTAAAATTCCTCTTGCTTACTTTTTGCTTTTGCAGAATGGTTACATCTTGAAGTAAGTAATGAAAATGTCTAAAAATTAAGAGATACTTGTCCTTCTCCCAGTTTTTATAACAGCATGATTCACAATAGTCCAGTTTTATAATCAACCTTAATGTCCATCAACAAATGACTGGAAAAAGAATATGTGTTTAATAGCACAGTAGGGTGAATATAGTTAACAAATATTTATTGCGTATTTTAACATGGCAAGAAGAGAAACTTTGAAATACTCCCTTCACAAATAAATGACAAATATTAGAGATGAGGGCTCTCCAAAAGACCTTAATTTTATCATTGCACGTTATATGCATGCATCAAAATACCACAAGTGCCCTGTAACTAGGCACAATTTTTATGTATTAACAAACATTTTGTTTATTGATAAAGTAACCCATAAGCATAAATGATTTAATTGATCAAAATATAAATAATATTTTTAAAATTCCTTGTGAGAAGTTTGCCGTGATTGTGATATTTTTGTTAGTTGTGGATTTTATTGAATCTTCTTAATTTTGTGTCTAACTATGATCATTTCTGTTGCCTACTCAATGCAGCACCTCCTTGTAATTTTTTCTCTTCTAACTATACCATCTTGTCAAGCTACTTTGAAATCAACATTTCCAATACACTAGCTATCTGCTATAAACATCTTCTGAATATTTTATGATTAATACATCAATCTCAAAATACATTTCCCAAGGAAGAAAAATTGTGAAGGATTCCATGTATTTTAGTCTGTAATGATGTGGCAGAGGAAGCTGACTCAGACCATTGCCCTTATCCCTTCCGCATGAAAAGTCTATTTTGAACACACTCTGTAGTTCTCAAGGAATGTTTCTGACGTCTCTTTCTACAGAGACTTGCTCATGATTGTGATCCATGTGCACTACTTGGATTCAGGAGCAAAATCTCAGAGGGTGGAGAATAAAAAGACAGAAAGAATGGTAGGTTAATAGGAAATGAAAGCTGAAGAAGTGTAGGCTGAAATCATGGATATTTAGGCTGTCAAGGCATGGGAAGAGTTAATAGACGGCATCTATCTTTCATTTTCAGATTCCGATTCATTCTACTCACAATATACATTGACAGTGTACTCCATGCTAAGTATTGCAGTGGATAATGGAGGTCCTCTATTCCTCAGCTTTTATATCTCATCAAGCACTTTAGCCATCTGTATCATTCTATTATACAAACTCCCAGAAATTCTTGCCTAGATTATTAAAACTCCCTATTTTTTATTCTCTAACATCCCCCCACATTCTTCTATCCATATCAATTTCTCTACAAGACACATATATTAATCAGAATTAGAAATGCCATCTAAATATTTTCCATACCCATCTTTTCATAATATCAATGTCACACTCCTCAGTATTGTCTTCACAACACTCTGCTTCTTTAAACTTCTGCATACTCATTTTCAGGCATTTTTTTTCTGCTACTCTTGTGCTCTGGCCATAGGAAACATAGCATCAATGTCTCAGGTGGCATGAGCAACATCCTTTTTCTATCTTTATGGCATTGATCATATTGTTCCATTTGGCTGAAATAATCCTCCTCATTGGGTCTTGGCCACAAAATTTCTACTCATCTTTCCAGAAAAAAAAAAATGTCCTCTTTTTGATGAATCTTTTTTGCCTCCCTTAGACAAAGTTAATTGCTGTATTTTGTGGACTTCAGAGTAATTGTATGTATCTCCACTGTAGCTGGACACACTGTAATGCAGTCACACTGCCTGACTACTGTGAATTCCTCCTGGGGAGAAACTCTTTATTTTCTGCTCTATTGCATAGGTCTAACATAGTCTATATCAGATGTCCGATAAACATAAAGTGATTTAATTAACTTCCTTAAAACAGTAGCTTTAACTTTTGTGTCTGTATTAATCAGTGTCCCAGATGCAAGAAAATGCATTATCCCTTATGGTTTTTATAAAGCAAGTACAGTGAACTCTAGAATAATTTGGATTTGAATTGTGTAGGACCAGTTACTTGCAGATTTGCTTCCACCCCTCCTGTCTTAGGGACAGGAGGACCATTAACCCCTCTTCCTTCTTTTCCACACCCTACTCAGTGGTAAGACAGTGGGAATGAAGACCTTTGTTGGGATACACTTCCCCTTAATGAATAGTAAGTATATTTCCTCTTTCTTAGGGTAGTCTAAGCTTTTCGTTGGAGATTACTTCTCTAGCTTACTTTAGTGTAAGGATGTCATGTGCAATACATATGCAAAGTTCACTAATTAACTATTTTAGTTATCAACATGACTTCCTGTCAACAGGTTATATAGAGAATTCAAAAGATATACACAGATTTTGATTATGCGGGAGTCAGTGTCCCAAACACTGTGTTGTTAAATATCAACCATGATTGAGTTTAATATTCAGCTCTCATTCTAGGTATAGAGAGAAAAAATCAGGTAAATCTTTCCACATGGCTTAACCTACACATGGGCATGCCTTCCCCTCCCACACACAACACTCACACATACACAGCACACACACATACACACATACACAGGACGGGAAGGACCATTTGGGGCAGGTATTCTGCCCAGGGAAAATTTTATCAAACTCAAGGTCTTGGCAGGTCAGAGGATAAAGAAGTGTCTATCTTGGAGATATCAGTCACCCTTAAGAGCTTCATCAATTCTTTCAACATTCTGACTTCCACGAAAGCAGCGGAGAAGTTGCTGGTGATTTCCCTGTTGAAGAAGCATGAAGTGATGGTGCCAAAGTACCAGAGGCTGGAGTCAAGAACAAAGCATAACAGTTCTCTTTCAATCCATAATCTCTCTCTTCCCTTAATTTTCCATCTGCTCCAAATGGTGGGCACCACCAACCAGGCCTCACCCACTCAGCACACACCAGGTTCAAGATAGACTCCAATCTGTCCAATCTGTTAAATTCCGGAATATATCATTCTGTTTAACTTCTCTAATTTTACAGAAAGATGCTCATTGCAGGAAGACAGAAGCCCATGCTAGATCGCCAACCTTGAAAGAAATAAAACAAAATGTTCACAGTGACGATGTGTTGGTGGAAATATCCCCTAGAACTTCATATATTTAAACAGATTAAGTATTAAGACAAATCATCGTTTTGCCTCTTCATATTGTGAGCTAACATGTTCTTTAAAAATTACAGAGTCCAATATTTGTTTTGTCTATAAAATGAGACTCAAAATAATAATACTTGACAACAGCCATAGAACTAGTTTTGAGGGCAGAATGTGATTTTCATTCTTTTTGTCTGACTATAGCAGTATCCACTGTATCACTATGCTTTCATTAAAATAATATAAATTCTTAGAAGATATAATTTAACTCAGGTGAAGAGGTGCTGTTTATTAGACAAAATGGAGCTACATGATTTTTTAGACAAATAGATCCTATGTAATCAAAATCAGAAAGCTTTTGGCGTCCTTGAGCCCTGCTTTAATGAATTCTTCAGGCTGAAATGGCCCTTCATATTATAATCATTTCAAATACGTAATGTTATTTACATTGTTAAATTTTTTTTTAGTTTTTTTAAAATTAAAGACACTCAAAAATTTATAATAAAGCCAGTCTTCCTGTGCAAAATTTTACACTTTAAAAATATCATCAGATGAATGTGTGAGTTAGTATATTTTGTCCAATGTAATAATGCTATTTGTTTTGATTGTGTTTATATGGGTTCTACTGTGGGGTGAAGCACAAATAGAAATTCTGCACTGAGTTATTTTTATTCATCCTACTGTTTGTTTGTTTTGGATGAGGGCATAAGTAATGAGAAATTCTCAGTTAGTTTTCATTTTTCTTTTCGTTCGTTCTTTTTTTTTTAAGATGCACAGACCTTTAGCATTTGGTTCATTGGTACTGATTATGTTTTATATAAATTACAGGGAAAATGATTCTTTGATAGGTGATTGCAATCAAGATGATAATATATAATTTTGATTAATCAAGAAAGGTTGATTAATTTCAGCATTGATCATAGCATAATCCCACACTAGAAGGAAATGCTGTTTACTGTCATTTGGGGTAAGTAACATCCCACGGTGAAGTGAGCACTTGTTGAAGTTCTCTAAACTTTGAACTGAAGTTATCTAACATTTCCTGTTATTTCTATTGATGAGTATGGGTTAATTTTCAGTGTTTTCAAAAGTCTATATCCCCACACTCATCCTAATATCTAAAACAAAACTAAGAAAGTTAATCTCTCAAAACATGCTATTTAAGACCATTCTCTTTTTTTCACTTTCTTCCACCCAAACCTTGCATCTCCAAAAGATTATTCACTGGCTACTGATAGAGTCAGATTTTCATTCTGTAAGATTTAATTGATCCATAATTGCTCATGTAAAATTACATATAGACTGTATTTCACTATTCTTTATATGTGAACTTTATCTTTTGAGGTTTAAAAATCATATTTGTTCACTATAACCATTAATTATTGACAAATCAACATTTTTTTGGTTGTCTGTCATCTTTGCTGGATAATTTTTTTTTATTAATTTCAGAATATAACTGGGCTATTCATTGCTACAGCTCTTTCAGCTTTCCGTATGTTCTTCATTTGAAGTTACCAGAGCCTTAACTAATGATTGAGTCTCTGCCCCTCTCCATTTATCTTGTCAAAGTCGCAATATCTCCAACAGAGTGAGGCCCTCCCACATTACTGATGTAAAACAGGGCTCCCCCTCCCATCATCAACATGATTATTCTGCTGTATTATTATTCCAGCACCTATCATTTTTCATATTGGTACTTTTATTAATCTTGTATAAGTCAATTAAAATCCATATAAATATAAAATCTATGAAGGAATGAAGTTTTCTGTCCTCTTCATTGTTATATTCCCAGGGCAAGGTTTTTTAACTGATGTTAAAAAAAGAAATGGTGAATGAGTGAGTGAGTTAATGTTTCTAATACTCCTTTATCAACTCTCAGTTTTATGTAACAATTCCATTAAAGCTTATCTGCCATTACCTCTAAAGGTAGGTAAAGTTTATTCAATCTAATCCTCAATATACATCTTGGGAAATCCAAATCTCCTGAAGATAATATCCTGCATCTAATTTTCCTCATTTTTATATTCTTAAATCTCTCTTTCATTTTTTTTTTTTTTTGCAGTTCTTGGCCAGGGCTGGGTTTGGACCCACCACCTTCGGCATACGGGGCCAGCACCCTACTCCTTTGAGCCACAGGCGTGGCCCTCTCTCTTTCAATTATTAAAACACTGTGAACAATGTGGGCACTGGAGTCGGATTTCTTGGTATTGTATCTATTACTCTATGGCTTGCTAGCCGGTGCACTTGAATAAATTCCTTAACCCCCTGCACTTCATGTGCTCATCTCCTACATTGATGTTAACAATACCACCTCATAGGTTTATTCTGTATAGAATGTGTGAAATGAGTTTAGACATTACGGTATGGAGAGCATCACCTTTACCACAGAAATTACACTAAATGTTAGCATTGTTATTACCAGAAAGCAGTTCTTGTTGGCCTTTAAATATTCTCAGCAGAGAGGAAAAGAGAAAAACAAGGGAATGGAAAAAGTATTTAGATGATTTTCTTGTTCATGTTATAAATATTTTCCCCTGACATACCTGCATTGCTTCCTTTCGAATATATAAAATATCCCTGTATACTTATAATGTATTTTTATTTTATTTTTCAAGAGTAATCCTTATTTATTTTTGGTATTTAAGACTACTTGCATCTAAAGTATACATCAAGCAAATGAACATCGTTCAATACCTTCTAAGTCTATTGTTCGAAAAGTCTTTACCACCATCGCTATCTCTTTACCAACCTTTTCTACCTACACATTATTATTGGACTTCTTTATCACCAAATTAATTATTCAGGCAAAAAAGACATAAATGTCTTCCCTGAAAACCAATAGACTATGTCCTCCCTTATCCTGTCAGAAAGATAATCTGCTTAAAGCAATAACTCCATGAAGAACAAGTAATATTTTTAGCTTCAAAGCTGGGAAGTGCATTACAAGACAAGCGATAAGGCTGGGTATAGAAATGGAAGGTGTGACGTTGAGTGGAACACATGAGATGCTATTCAGATGGTCTCCTATAAAAGATGGAGTCCAAGAAACAAATTCAATGAAGAAGGAGACAAATGACAGGGCTGCATTACTCTATAACCCATGACTGAATTAATTAAACAAGAGGCGCAAAAAAAGCTTAGGACACTGAAAAAATTGCTAAGAGACCAAGTTGTAGAGTAGGACGCAGGTAGATACAGGAAAGCTTTATCCCTCCATTCAGCACTGTGATTTTGGCTAGTTCATACTATGAAGTTGCACAGAATATTTAGTTCCTACTAAAAATGGCAAAAAAAATGTCACTGAAAAGTGACAAAGGAAGATGGGAATTGGGGGTATAGTCATCGTCACAATTGTCTCAGAGGCAGAATGACATCAACACCTTCTTTCAGAAGTTAGTGCCCTGGGTTTCAAATAGAAGAAGATCCAAGACCATAAGGAGGAAAAATAATAATCATTTCCAAACAAAATTATAAGATGGAAGTGATTGGGACCAGAATGTCCTCAGGTTTTGTTGGTAGACCCTGACCTAAAGACACTATCTTCATTATTTCTACTGTAGCTGTTCTTATTCTTTATACAAACTCCTTCAGGCAGCCTAACAGGCAGGTTGTTATTCATCTCTCTTCCCTTTTGCCTGATTATAATTCTTGAACTCATTCTTTATTGTCTTTTATTTTCTCTAAAAGGATGGATAATTTCTAAGACCCAGATCATAATCATTTATTTTATTTTTCTTTCTGTTGTGAAAATTCTTCTTCTTCTTTTTTTTTTTTTTTTTTTTTTGCTTCAATTATCACCCATTAAGAAAGGGTACTACACTTAAATTTCTGGCACTGATCAATGAGAATACTTCTAATTATGTTTGGCAATTGTCAAGTGTCTATTCATTGCATTTCAATAAAATATACCTAATTGTTTCCTTTCTTAATATTATTCCTCATTTTCCCATTTTCGCTAATGGCTGTACTATTCTTTTTTTCCCCCAAATCATAATCCATTGACTCATATTGGTCTTCCCCTTCTTTCCCTTTTATTTGCTGTTCATTGTAAGTTTTATCAAATCATCATTTAGAAAAATTTTCAGATTTCTTTCTTCATCTGCATAATTACCGTTGCATAACCTCTCTTCAAATATAAAACATACTCCCTTCTTAAAAACCCAATAAATTCTCAAACTTTTAGTCTTGGCCCCATCCCTGTCAAATGTCTTTCTAACCTGCTAGCTTGCTTTTCTTTTTAAACTCTTTTGACATATTGGTCTTGTCATTAACTTGTTATCCATGTGTATGCTTTTGTTGTTGTCTATACATTTATGTCAAGGAGATAGAAAATGATTTCTATCTATAGCCTTTACTTCTATTTAAATATTTTTGTCTTGCCTTTCTAACAGATATAAAAATTATAGAATTCAATAATTTTATTTTTAATATTTATAGGTACACAATAGTTGAATTTACGTCTGAGGTACATGTTCTATATTGACAAAGCATCAAAATTATAACAAAATTAGAGCAATTGGAATGTCCAGCACTTCAAAGACTTTATCATTTTTTTTGTGTTAAAAACATTCCACATCTACTCTTCTAGTTATTTTGAATTGTACAATAAATTATACGTAACTATAGTCATGTCATTGTACTACAAATCATAGCTCTTATTCCTACTATTCATCTCTATTTTGTACCCGTTAGTCAACCCGCCTCTAGCCCTGTTTCCCCACCATCTTTTCCAGCCTCTAGTAACCATAATTCTATATTCTGCTTATATGAGATCAATTTTTTTTAGCTCGTACATATGAGTAATCACATGTAACATTTGATTTCTGTGTCTGGTTTATTTTGCTTAAGACAATGTTCTCCAGTTTCATCCAGGTTGTTGCAAATGGAAGGTTTTCATTTTTTTTTTTTTTTTTTTTTGGTGGCTGAATGGTATTGCATTATGTTTATGTACCACATTTTCTTTAACTATTAATCCACTGGTGAATACTTGGCCTGATTCCATAACTAGGCTAAAGTCAACATTGCTGCAATGAATATGGGGGTTCAGGCATCTATTCTGTATACTGATTTTCTTTCCTTGGGTATAAACACAACAGACAAATGTATGGTTCATATGTCAGTCAATTTGTATTTATGAAGAACCTCCATACAGTTTTTCACAGTGGCTATCCAAATTTATATTACCACCAACAGTGTCAGAGTGTTGCTCTTTCTCCACAGCCCTACCAATATCTGATGGTTTTTGCCCTTCTGGTGAAAGCCATTTTAACTGGGTGAGATGATATCTAATTGTGGCTTTTATTTGGATTTCTGATGACAAGTGATAATGAGCATTTTTTCATATACCTGTTGGCCACTTGTATGCCTTGATTTTCTTTTTCAGATCTTTTGCACAGTCTTTAAAAATAAAAATATTGCGGAGACTTTACCTCTTTTGTGTTTACATGGATGGAGCTGGAACATGTTCTTCTTAGCAAAGTATCTCAAGAATGGAAGAAAAAGTATCCAATGTACTCAGCCCTACTATGAAGCTAATTTATAGCTTTCATATGAAGGCT
>CAUYON010135734.1:0-23881 GCA_963573935.1 Arctocebus calabarensis
TTTTGTAGAGACAGAGTCTCACTTTATCGCCCTGGGTAGAGTGCCGTGGCGTCACACTGCTCACAGCAACCTCCAGCTCTTGGGCTTAAGCGATTCTCTTGTCTCAGCCTCCCTAGTAGCTGGGACTACAGGCGCCCGCCACAGAGCCCGGCTATTTTTCTGTTTTGCAGTTCGGCCGAGGCCGGGCTTGAACCCGCCACCTTCGGTATATGGGGCCGGCGCCCTACTCACTGAGCCACAGGAGCCGCCCTAAAACCACAGTCTTTCTGACTGAATGTGATGTGGACAAGCAGCGAGAAGGAATTTACAGTCCCCCAAGGAGTGTAGGTCTAGTTGTGAGGTCAGCACTTGCTGACCATCTCCAGGACCAGCTGGCTTATCAGCATCTTCATGGGCAGCTGGGGAACATCTCAGCTCCACCCTAGGTGGCAGAGCCTTGCAGGCAAGAGCAGGGTTTCTCAAAGTCAGAGCACCAACATTATGGGCAGGATAATTCCTTGCTGTGTGTGTGGGGGTGGGGGACTGTCCTGTGCATTGTAGATGTTTATACAGTAGCATCTCCACTGAGTTGTGACAGCAAAAAATGTTTCCCACACATCACCAAATGTCTCCTGAGTGGCAAAATCATTCCCAGTTGAGAAGCACCGGAACAGTGGGTGTGATGCAGAAGGCAGTTTCCTTCCGTGTAGAAAATGCCCCTTCCCACTGAGCACCCTCCATCCTGGGGTGCCTATTCATGCTCCCAGCTTATCGTAGGTACTGAGAGGCAGGATAAAAAGCACACAGTAGCTACCCCAAAAATGTTGAGTGAATAAATAATACATAAATGAATGAAGGGATATCTGAGACAGGGTCTTGCCTTTGTTGAGTGCATGGGTCAGGGGGCACAGGAAGAGGCCTGGGGTGTGTTCAGGGAATAGCGTGCAGGGAGTGGTCGCTATCTGGCTCAACAGCTGATGACATGCCTCTGCCCTACAGACATCATCCACCAACGAACAGCCTGGCAGAGTCAGGATAGAGGATGGGGTGCAGGTCAGAGTCTAAAATGTCCCTCTGGACTGACCTCTAGGCCCATCCCCTAGTTGGGCAGGTGTCACTGGTACCTGGAACACACTGGCTAGTGGACAAAGGCATTGTTTGCACAGCCCAGCCAAAACTTCTTTATCAGGTTAACCACAGGCCTGCTCTGCCTGTGTCCTGGGACAGCTGGGGACAGTTGCCTCAAGGTTGGTAAAATAGGCTTTTCTGTATCTTAAAAACCTTTGTGCAGCCCCTAAAGCCTCAAGCTGGCTGAATGACAGTGTTGGTGACAGCAGTGTGACCAGGCTGAGTTCAGACATCTATGTTTCCGGGACTTGAGATGCTTCATGAACACACATCTCATTCCTGTGCCTGCTCCCAACACCCTTTGCCCTTCTCTAGTTATGCCTTTGAACATCCAATAGCAACCTCTTGTTGAAATCTGCCTTTGTGCTGGGAACTTTATTTTAATCCTTGTAATAATTTTATTTTACAACAGAGGCTCAGAGAGGTGAAGCAACCTGCCCAAGGTCACACAGCTGTAAGGAAGGAACTGGACTCCCACCCCAGGTCTGTCGGGCTCATAAACCCACTCATTTGCTCTGTGCCTCCCCCCTCTCCCATGTGTCCTGGGCTGTGGCAGAAGGCAGACGTCTGCCTGGAGCGCTGAAGGAAGCATTTGTGCGAGGGGTATAAATAGTTCACGAGCAAGTGAGTCAGTGGCTGTAAGCCACACAGTACAGAAAAGATGGGTCTTGAGAGCCCTGGAGGGAACACAGGGTCCTGTGGCCTTTTTTGCCTTCACGGGGTGGGGGCTGGGCTGAGGGCAGATAAGCCAGCCATTCCTGTGGACAGTGGCCACTGTGGGGACTTAGAGGGTGTGGGACTTGGAGGAGCAGGCAGGCCAGAAGTCCCACAGTTCAGCATCCACCTGGGGCTGGGTGGCCACTAGTGACTGCAGCCCTGTGCAGAGGAGCCCGCGGCTGGGTCAGTCTTTCCTAAACCATACAGACTGCCCTCCTCAGTGCCCTGCAGGAAAGCAAAGGCCCTGCCACTTTCTGAACCTGGCCTCCAGTGAAGGTCAGCGATGATGGGTCAGGGGTCTGGGGTCACACTGCCTGGGTTTGCCACCCACCAAATGCAGCAGTTCTTAAGTGTGTATGTGGGCACATGTGTCCCCTGGGCACATTTGGTGAAGTCTGGAGACATTCTGGTTGTCACACTCAGGGAGGGGACTATTACTGACGTCTGGTGGGTAGAGGTTAGGGAAGCTGATCTGCACCTTACAGAGCACAGGGCAGTCCCCGCTGCAGAGAAGGATCTCCCCAAATGCCATCAGTGCCCAGGCTGAGAGACCCTGACGCTAGGGTGCCTCTCTCACAGAGTCACTGTGAGGACTGCCCGAGCTCATCCATGCCAAGCACTCAGCGAAGTGCTGGGCACAGCTGCCACCCCTAAACTGATACTTAATTACCTTCACTAAACTCCCAGCATGTGCCATGCACGTTCTCCTTACCGCCCAAGTCCTCAGCAATTCTGGCCAGTCCTCATTACCGAAGGGAGGATTCAGACCCCAGTTCTGTGGGCCCCCAGCCCTGCCCCCTCTGCCATCCCACCTGTTACTCTGAACCCCAGCTTTATTTACTGCTCAAAAAGACAGGTTTCCCCAGAAGCCAGGGGCAGCTCAGAGGAAGTGCAGGTAAAGTATCCAAACTTGGACAAAAGCTTGGGCTCTGGATCCCTCTGTCTCTGGCAGCTCGAAGGCCTGTCTGGGCCACAGCTCAAACCGTGGTTTGAACCACTGCCCATATCAATCAAAGACCAATCAATTACTAAGGCTGGGCTCCATCCCAGACAGCTCTGGACCCCAGGGGACAATGTAGGGGCTGGTCCCACAGTGCCAATGAATCAATAACAAGTGCAGGTGACAGAGGCTGGGGGAAGCCAGGTGCTGGGGTAGGAGATGGGGCCCCCCCAGAGGAGACTCTTGGGGAACAGATATCCACCATGTGCCTTGGGCTCGGACATGGTCTGAGGCAGGGGAACAGCCAGAGTCTGGGTTGACCTGATTGAAGATGGCCTTGAAGGTTTGTGCTGACATCAACTCTACTGAGACTGACCTGGGTCCAAACCGAGCTGTTGGCTGTGTGACCACCGGAAAGTCATCTAACCCCACAAACTTCAATTTCCCCATGTATGCCATGGAGATCAAAGAACTCATCTCAGGTCCGAGGTGAGGATTAAAAGTCAATACAAGCAGATCCTTAGCACAGAGCCTAGCCCACAGTAAGCACTTAAAACACACTCTCCTAATAATAACCATGTAATATCATTGTTAATATCTACCCTTGAGATTGTTATTTTTTTGTTTAGCAGGCCGGGGCTGGGTTCGAACCTGCCAGCCCCGGTGCATGTGGCTGGCGCCCTAGCCACTGAGCTATGGGCACCCAGTCTAACTTTAAGATTATTAAAGAGTAAATGACATTATGGATATAAAATGCCTAACATATAGCAGGTGTACAAAACCTGTTATTAACAGCAGCTGTTATATCAAGCAGTTTCTCTGTGCCAGATACTATGTTGAGTACTTTACATGTACAATATAAAAATGGTGATGATACTAGGAATAATGATAAAATAAGCACAGCTTCTCCCATAGGCTCTAGTCCTGATGGTACAAGGCTGGGAGGAGAGCCTTGTGGTGGCTTGGTCTGGAGGGAGGGGTGGACAGGATGACTCAGGGTTCCCTCCAGCATCTCCCCCTCCTCTGAAGTCCCCCTTCTTCTTTGCTAGGCCCGATTCAAAGGCCCAGCGTCCTGGGGAGCTTCTTTTCCTCCTCTGGAGGGGGAGAGGGGAGTGACAAAAGGAGACTGTTACTGCTGGCAGTGGGGGAACATATGGCAACGCGAAGGAGAAGTTCTAAGATGGAACTTCTGGAGACAGGGAAACAGGCATCTGCCTGGCAGGGGAGGCCCTCCCATCCATCTGCCCTTTCTGAGCTGGAACTGAGGTTGCAGGAGGTTCAGAGGATCCAGAACAGAGAGGTCAGCCCACAAGATCCATCCAGGTAGTTTGGTCTCCCTGCTTCATAACAGGGAAATTGGGGCCCAGACTGGTGGGCAGGGACCAAACCAGGGTCACAGCTGGCAGACTGCAGGATCCCAACAGCTAGAAGTTTCCCTTCTCCTGGCTTCCCTCTTCTTCACAGGCTCATGGAGGGTCCCTCATTCTCCAACTTGCACAGCTCGAGGAGGCTGAGCTGGGAGAACTGCTTGGGGCCTCCTTGGCAAGATCACCTCCGTTCAGCAGGGCAAGCAAGCAGCAAAGCACCTGGGCTGGAGCTCAGCACTCTTCTCCAGCACCGGAGGGAGGCTGCGGGGCTTGGCACTGTGCCCACATTCCTGCCCGCCTCCTCCTGAATAGTTCTTACCAGGGAGGGCTCAGCAGCTGCTACCCTGGATGCTGGTGACAAAATCCCCTCCTATTCCCCACTTGAAAGTGGAGTGGCCGACTGCCACCCGGGCTTGAGCACGGTCCCACCCAGCTGGCTGCTTCCCCACCCTGAGCTCTGATAACCAGGACTGAGGAGCAGGCAGCGCCTATTGCAACGGCGTGTAGTATCAGTGCCTGGCCTTGTACCCAAGGCCGGTCCCCAATTCTTAACAATATTATCATTACTGGGTACTCCTTCCTGCACACTTACTATGTGCCAGGCACTATGCCATGCGTTTTGCATCAACTCCTCACAAGAGATCCACGCAGCAGGTACAAACATCCCTATTGGACAGACAGGGAGGATGAGGCTCAGAGAGGCAGTGACTCGTTACAGGTGTCGCTGGGGTTTGAACAAGGTCTGGTCAGATACGGGAGCTCTCAACGACTATGCTATGTCCCCATGCCTGGCAGGACGTCTAAGGGAACTTCAGGGTTGAGAGGCATATTGCAGGTCATCTCCTTTAGCTCTTTGTGAGGGTCAAATTCCCACACAGTTCTCCTATCTGGTGTCTTGAATACCTCTGAGGACAGGAAGCTCACTGCTTCCCTAAGGAAGCCCATCTGGGCTTTGGAACTAATGGTTCCAAAGCCAAGTTAAGTTGCTCTGCGCATGTCCTCCACTCCTACCTGAAGCTGTGCTGTTCAGTCCGATGGCAGAAGGAAGCAAAGTCATTATAGCCACTGCACAGGGGAGGGCGGGAGCACAGGTGACCCTGATTCTGACTCTGACTCCTAGCCCAGGCCTTTGCTGACAGTCCCTCCAGGTGTGTGGGGCCCAGGAGGACAGACAGCTGGACGGGGTAGTGTCCAAGCCCTCCAGGCCCACCTGGTTTTGGATTCAGCGGGGCCAGTTCCTTTGTGCCCCCACCTCAGACTGCCTGACTCCCGTGGGGAAGGCCTGGCATCACCACTTTCACCCAGATCAATCTGTGGGATCTCACACTTGCTCCAGGGCCCTGTGTCAGCCAAGTTGGTGGCAGTGGTGGGGAGAACACAGATGTGTGGTGCTCAGGGTTCTCCAGGGCTCTTCAGTGAGAGGAGGATCATGTGCTGGGGGCTGTCAGGGGTTGGGGCAATTCTAACCTCAACAACCTCGCACTGAGCCCCAGCTGCCAAGGGGCAGCTCCCTCCACTTGTGAGGTGTCCGGCTGGCTCCCCTGCCCTGCCTCCTCCCCATCCTCCTTTAATAATAGTAATTACTGTTGGAAGTGATGATAAACATTTATCGAATGCCTAATATAACCCAGTGTTCATAACTTCACTTAATCTTAACTCCATTCATCTTACCAGCTCAAACTAAGTAACCTGTCTGAGGCCAACCTTGGCAAGTGGAAGGGACACGGCTGTGTGGTGGCCTCGTGTGATTTAGACTTCAGAGTCCGGGGTGGAGCCTAGACATCTGCATTTCTTTCTTTTTTTTTTGAGACAGAGCCTCAAGCTGCCACCCTGGATAGAGTGCCGTGACATCACAGCTCACAGCAACCTCCAATTCCTGGGCTCAAGCGAGTCTCCTGCCTCTGCCTCCCAAGTAGCTGGGACTACAGGCGCCCGCCACAATGCCTGGCCATTTTTTGGTTGCAGCCGTCATTGATGTTTGGCGGACCCAGACTGGATTTGAACCCGCTAGCTCAGGTGTATGTGGCTGGCGCCTTAGCCTGTTGAGCCACAGGCGCCGAGCCGACATCTGCATTTCTAACACCTTCTACTGACACATGGGCCGCTGTAAGGGTACAGGGGACTTGGTGTCAGACTGATCCAGGTTCAAATCCTGCCTCTACCCCCGCTAGCTGTGTAACTTTATTTATTTATTTATTTTGAGACAGAGTCTCAAGCTGTCACCCTGGATAGAGTGCTGTGGCATCACAGCTCACAGCAACCTCCAATTCCTGGGCTTAAGCGAGTCTCCTGCCTCTGCCTCCCAAGTAGCTGGGACTACAGGCGCCTACCACAACGCCCAGCCATTTTTTGGGTTGCAGCCATCATTGTTTGGCGGCCCCGGCTGGATTTGAACCTGCCAGCTCAGGTGTACGTGACTGGTGCCTTAGCCGCTGAGCCTAGCTGTGTAACTTTAAACGAGTCACATAAACCCTCTGAGACTTGGTCTTCTTATCTGTAAAATGGGTGCTGATAATCTCGTAGGATGTTAAGAAAGGACTGAACAGGAGGTTACGTGCCTGGAATGGGGCAGCAGACGGTGGTCCTTGTAATCAGATAGAGTACAGGTGCCAGGAAAAGCCTCCTCAAGGCTCGGGAAACTGTGGGGCCTAGCCATATCTGTCTGGCACTGAACCCGCTTCTCTGCTGTCCTTGAAAAGCAGAAGTTAGCCAAGGAGAAGGCTGCTCGGCAGTCAGAGGGAACTTAGCTGCTAGAGGGTGTGGGACTATCCCTGCTAAGGCAGCACAGGGACTGCACCTCTGCAGGCTGGGCTGGAAGGTCCCCTGGCTCCCCCGACACAGCAGGGCCCACTGGTGTCCCTGAGCCTGGACCCTTACAGCTGAAGCCAGGCCCCGGCCTTAGACCTAAGTGGCCTGGAGAAAATGAAGAAGAGACCAAAGGCGGCAGGAAGCCGTGAGCCAAAAGGGAACCAAAAGTCCACGTAGGCCTAGGAGAAGTGACTCAGATACGGGGTCGGGGGGTGGGGTGGTGGAGGAACAGAGAATGGGGACGGAGGTCGGGAAATACCCTCCCCAGGCCTACTGGGTATCTGACTCCTAGACGGCCAGGCTCTCGGTGCTACAGGGGAAGGACCCAACTTCCAGACTTGTCACGGGTAGGGGGGAGTTCCTCCTAAGGCACCCCAGCTATAAACACAGTCTGCACTTGGCCTTGGGACTCCCTGCAGGAAGACTTAGTTCTAATCCCACCACTGCCACTTACTACACAAGCGATTCAACCTCCTTGAGCCTCGGTTTCCTTATCTGTCAAAAGAAGTTAATGATAGTAACCACCTCTTTGTGCTGGTGTGAGGATTAAAGTCAATTTCCTAAATAATACACACTGGCTCCATTTAATTCTCTAGAACTTGGTTGTAGTGAAAACTTAAAAATATCTTTTGGGTGAATGATCATGAGTGGGCCTTATTTTTTCAAAAACATCATCTCTGATGTAAGCAGCCCACAGAACAGACTGTGATGGCAAAGGCCTAGGGCTTTCTACACCTAAGACTCACACCTGTACCCCATATAGTTCCTTTAGCTACAGGTTGCAGGCTTCAGAGAAGGTGAGTTCCCTGCCCACAGTCACCCAGCTGGGCAGTGACATTCTGGAATCCCAGCCTTACAATCCTCTGGAACTACTGTTTGCTCTTCCTTTTCTCCCCCGCCACCTGCCTTCCACATCACTAGGTGATAATGGATTCATTTCTCCATTTCTGTTATTTACCAAAGCCATATGTAGCCGTCAATCAGAGCGGCTGTTCAGCAGAACAGGAGGATTGTCACACTGGGTCCTGTCACTCTGTCCCAAAGCCTGGCAGGCCCGGAAGGTCCACTGCTCCAGTGCTGCTGTGGGCCACCCTCCATGCCAGCCCCCACAGCCTTGGCTCTGCTAGGGCCAAGAGAGGGCGCATAGGATGCTAACTCAGTAAGCACTCACTCGGTGCCAAACTCTGGGCCAAGCACCGTACAACAACCCTGTGGGGAGGGTCCTATTCTCATCCTGTTCCAGGGTAGGGAACAGAGGCTCAGAAGGTTTCTGTGATATACTCCCCAGCCCACAGCTGGGACTCAAACCTGGGGCTGCAGACTCCCAAGGCCCTGCCATACTGCTTCTTGGAAGGACTACTGGGAGAGGTACCCTGAATGACAAGGGTCTGAAGAGATACCTTGGGGGCAGAGCAGGTAGACGGGAAGGGAGGGGAGGGTGGGAGGCCTCAGGAGCTTGTGAAAGCAAGAGCCAGCCAGAAGGATAGGGAAGCCTGCTTTGCTGACGCAAGGGTCATGAGACGAAGTGGCTGGGGACAAGGGTGGGGACAGGGCTGGCAAGGCTGAGCAAGGCATGGAACTAGGGCATCTTCCTCAGATTCCACGATGCCTACCTTTCTGGCAGGTCTCAGCTTACAGAACTCTCCAGAGTCCCATCTGGGCTGCTGTCCCCCCAGAGGCCCTCTGGGGCCACTCTACTACCCCCTTTGACTGGAAGGTTCCTAACACAGTCCTGGATGGATGGGCAGAGAGGCGGGAGCTCAGAGGTGATGGACAGAGCCTGAGTCCACATGGGAGGAGGCACTGAGTCTAGGCTTCATGACTTGCCACCTCTTGTGCCAGGCACTGGGTCACAGCACTATGCGTGCCACCACCTCTGAGCCCTATCCTGAGAAGTAGGAACGATGATCTTCTTTGTATGAGGACGCTGTGGTTGGGCTACTGAAAACCTCCCTGTGACCCCGAGGAAGTCACTACATCTTCCCGGGCTTGGTTTCCTCTTCTGTAAAGTGGGGCAAGGGGTTGGGGTCAACCTCCAAGGTCTCTCCCAGGAGGACTTGCACAGCCAGAAGTGTGAGATCAGTGATGGCAGGAGCTGGTCTATCTTGCCTCCACTCTCAGTGCACCAGGAGACCCTGGAAGGCAGTTCTGCCATCCAAAAGGGCTCAGAACCCCTCAGATATAAGAAGACCAGAGTTGGAAGACCCCTGGGAATCCTCGGATATAGCCTGCCCCTTTCAAAGATGGGCAGACTGAGGCCTAGGGAGGGCCAGCAGGCTAGGACGGACACCCAGCTTCCTAGTTCCCAGCCAACAAGGAGAGGCCAGCTCTCGGTCTTCCACGTGGCCTCCCATTCTCCTGCACTCTGCTCTAGTGAGTGTCTTCCCCGGAGGGCAGGCTCCCTCGGCCCTGCCCTCTGCTCTCAGCAGAGCTCTGGCTGTGATCCCAGGGCCCTGCTTGGACCCAGGAGGCTACAGGCCCACTTGGACAGTGCAAGCAGAATAGGGGTTTTGTCCTCCATGAGAGCCCGTCTGTTGGCTGTTCACAGCCGGGATTCGGCAGGGCTGGGCTCAGCTGGCACAGTAAAGCCTTGTTTCCTTGAATACAAAATCTGCAGCTTGTCACCCTCACCAGGGCCCCTGGCGGGCGGCACTTCCTTCCCTAGAAGTCCAGCTTCCTGGCCCCTTCCTGTCTGCCTTCTGCAATAGCCCAGGAGGCAGTGCTGGTGCCAAGAGGTGGCCAGAGGGTCGCAGCTCCCCCCCCAATTCTCCATCCAAGTACTCCTTATCAAACTAGCACCAAAACAGTCTGTGCAAAGTGAGATCGCTGTGCAAATGCAGCTTTCAGCCTGGTCCCCAGCCGTGTGCCCCTTCCAAGCAAACTGCAGTCTCCTAAGTCCTGCTCTGGGGTGCCTGGCTTCTCCAAAAAATAGCTCTACCTTTTTTTGGCTGGGGAGACAGGTAGGGATGCTGTGGAAGCCCATAGGGAGGGCTCTGGGGGAAAGAAGAAACGTGGGCTGGTGGTAGGTATGTGAGGTGCAAAATCCGTCGTGAATGTGGAAGAGGGTGCTAGAGTGTTTTCTAACGTGAAGACAGATTGTCTGTGACAGGAAACCCAGATGGGAAGAACATGGATTTTGGAGGCATACACCTGGGTTTGAATCCTGACTCTACAATTTTCTAGCTGTGTGGTTTTTGTAAGTTACTTAACTTCTCTACCGGCAGGACGGTGGGTGAAGAGTGCTAAGTCACGAGGCTGTTGGGAGGACATCACAAGCTCTGTCATGTCTCAGGGCTATCAACACAGGGATCTTTGTCCTGTTAGAATCACCTCTTCTCTTCCCCACAGGACAAACTCTACAAGGAAGTTCCAGACAGAGATCCAGGCCACTTTCCAGCTATTCTTGGAATCCTGGAAATCCCGATCTGTCTACCTTGTCAGTCTTTGGCTGGGAGGAAACTTTGGAAAAACCCTAACCAAGACCCTGGAGGCAAAGAGGTGGGCTCCTCAGCCCTGGGGCTTCCACGCAGGTCCAGAGGAGATGGGGGCAGGGACTGACCCGTGGGAAACCCCGGGGCTCCCCAGTCACCCCAGGCTGAAAACTAAATACCTCTTCTCCTGTATTGGGGCCAAATGCAGAAGCTGCAGCAGGTGGTGAGAAGTGGGAAAAAGCCTTTCTTAAGCTGTGGGGTTGCACAATGCCCCTCCTTGGGCTTCCTGTGTCATGCCTGGGCACTGACAGCTGTGTGTGCCTGAGGCTAACACCCTCGGCCTGTCCCCAACCTCCTGTCCAGCCAAGGTGGCGCCAGACTTGTCATACCCCTCTCTTGGCCTTGGGCTGCCTGTGCCCAGTGGGCTGGAATTCCCGACTCCCCCACTCAAGAGTTAGCCTCAGGATGGTTCTATTCCCTTCTGGATAGAACACGGATTTTGGAGGCATACACCTGGGTTTGAATCCTGACTCTACAATTTTCTAGCTGTGTGGTTTTTGTAAGTTACTTAACTTCTCTACCGGCAGGACGGTGGGTGATAGGAACACCAGACCAGCACCTCCCCAGGAGCCAGGGGCAGGCAGAGGGACGGGGAACAGGAGGTGCGGAGGGTATCATAGGGAGGGGATTGGGCACCTTCAGATCCTGGGCAGAAATATGGCTAG
Source organism: Arctocebus calabarensis (assembly GCA_963573935.1). Lineage (NCBI taxonomy): Eukaryota > Metazoa > Chordata > Mammalia > Primates > Lorisidae > Arctocebus > Arctocebus calabarensis. Next base: position 11,096 of record CAUYON010135734.1, read on the forward strand.
GAGAGAGTGTGGCCAACCATGTCAGTGCCAACAGGGTAGGAACCAGGGGCAGACCGGAAGGGGAGCTGGAGTCCTCTCTCTCTGGTGGGGTCCAGCTGGTAAGTCTGTTTATTTTTGGAGGGCTGACCCATAGGCCTGGGGGGGGCCTATCTGACCCTGTGAGGGCACAGCATGTGGAATCATACAGAACAGAGGGTAGGGGTGGGAGTAACTGGGCAAGTCAGAGAGAGGGACCCTTTCTGGCTGGACGGGGTGTGCGTGTAGGTATCAGAGGTCCCAAGGGGGAAGGGACAGGGCTTCTGACAGAAAGCAGTGACTGCAGGGGGGTGGTATAGGCAAGAAAAGGAGGTCAGACTTCTGAGGCCAGAGGGGACTCAGGACTGCAGGGATGGGGGAGGGAGGTTTATATGCCTGCAGAGTGGGGAACTGGGATCCAGGGGTCCTTCCCTAGGGAGACCACTGTGGGTCAAGGCTTCGGGTCCTGGTGGGGTCTGGGCCAGTGTTTGCCCCCAGTTTACTATTTAGAATAACTAGAGGGCTGGGCGGCGCCTGTGGCTCAGTGAGTAGGGCGCCGGCCCCATATGCCAGAGGTGGTGGGTTCAAATCCAGCCCCAGTCAAAAATTGCAAAAAAAAAGAATAACTAGAGGGAAGTGGGAGGGTGTCCGGGCCCAGGACTCACCTTGAGGAGGATCTGAGACAAGCAAAGAAAACAAAAACACCCCAAAGAAAGGAACGTGGTTGGCATGGGGTGCTGGTAATGGTCACCCTTGAAAGGCAGCAGGGGTGGGTGTCTTTGACCAGGGTATGTGTGTGTGTGGGGGGAGGGATGCCAGTAGCTGGGCTAGGGGAGAAGGGAGGATCCTGGGTCCCCAGTCTCTGTGTGTGCGCTGTTGGGGAAGCGTCACCAACTGGGCACAGGTCCCCAGACAGCATGTGTGACGGTGGTGGCGGTGGTAGGACTTGCTGGGGCTGGCAGTTACCTGGGAGGAACGGCGGGGTCCCCCACTCCATGTGCACGTCTATGGTGTACAGAGCGGGGGGCGCACCACCCCAATATAAGTCGCGCGCCAGGGGCGGGGACTCCAGACTCTTAATGCGTGGTGGGGTGGTGGCTATTGATCTGGATGGGGCCGCTGGGTCCTAACCCTGGTGTATCAAGGTTGGGGGCGCTTAGCTGGCGGAAAGGGTCCCGGGGCGGCGCGGGATCCCGGAATAGGGGGGTTCGGGGCCCGAGGCCGGGTCGCAGGGCGGACGAACACTCACTGCTTGAACATCTTCTCCATGTCCTTGATCTGCTTCCTGGAGAACTCCTTGAACTCGGTGTAGGGGTTGAAGACGCGACGGCTGGGCGACTGGGGCTCGCCGATGCCCTGGTTGAGGTCGGCGCGCCGCAGCAGCTTGGCGCTCAGCTCTCCATCCGCGCTGCCCAGCGCCTCGGCCACCTCGTCGGGCGCCCCGGCCGCCGCCGCCGCCGCCCCGTTCAACCCGGGCTGCTCCGCGGGGTCGCCGCCGCCCTCGCCCTCCATCTGCAGCCGCCGGTTCAGCTTGGTGGCCAGCTCGTCCGTGGCCATGGTGGCCCGCGCGGCGCTGGCTTCGGCCCGGCCCCTGCTCGCGGCTGAGCTCGCAGCCGCGGGCCGCGCTCTTCCTCTTCCTGACACTCCCCGGCGCCAGGCGCCGCCCCCGAGGGTGGGACTTGTGTCCCCAGCGGGGACCGCCCGCCCCGCGCCCCGCCCCCCGCCCCCGCGCGTGAGGTCTCTCGGTCGCTGGGGTTCAGGTGGGCCGGGCGCTCACAGCCCGCCGTCGTCTCTCCCTGTAAGGCTGGGCGGGGGGCCGTAAGAACCGATCCCCCTGTTCGTCCATGTCCAGCTGAGCGGGAGAGGTCAGGGTGGGGGCCAGGGCGGGAAGGAGAACGGCTTCCTCCCCCGCAGCTTGGGTGTGGGCCGGGGGCTGAGGTGGGGACGACCCCTCCAACCCGTTCTCTGGAATCCCCACTCCGTGAAGTCGTAATCTTGTGTCTGTGACACTCTGTCGGTTGCCATGGAGACGACTCGATGTTAAACACTGGCGTTCTCACTGAGGGTTGCCAGGGGTTGGAAGAAGGTGGACCTGGTGAGCCGGAACCCCAGTTTGGATTGAGCCGTGGCTGCAACTGCCGCAACCCTTCGGAAAAGGATAGACCAGTAACTTCGAGGGAGACGGGGCTGGGCGTCCTCCTGGAACTTCACCCCCGATCCCCATCCCCAGCGGGAGAGGGAAAGGGGAAGAAAGAGTCTGGTCCTCCCGCCTGCACCATCACAGAGCAGCGGAGATGACTTGGCAGATCCGCTGCTGGGCCCCGGCTGTCTCCTGTGCCTCCGCTTTGGGGGAACTCACGGGGAGATTCTGATGTTGCCATTTTGATGGGGGGCCCCACAGGAGAGACATCCTCCCCAAAGGCTTGTAAGACATGGCTAGGGGAAGAGCTCAGGGAGTATGTATCTCTGCGGTTTAGCCTGTCACCTGAAAACTGCAAAACCGTCCATCCCAGCGTCAGAGCCACTGCGGCACCGATTAATAACGCAGATTCCCAGACCCCAATCAGACAAAACTGATCTCTGGGGTAGGAACCAGAAATTTGCATTTTATTTTATTTTTTGAGATAGTGTCTCATTCTGTTGCCCTGGCTAGAGTGCAGTGGCCTCATCATTACTGTGATGTCAAACTCCTGGGTTCAAGCCATCCTCCTGCCTCAGCCCTTGATTTGCTGGGACTACAGGTGCCTGCCACAGTGCCCGGCTAGTTGTTTTTTTTTTTTTTCTGTTTTTAGTAGAGATGAGGGTCTCACTCTTGCTCAGGCTGGTCTTGAACTCCTGAGCACAGAGATCCTCCTATCTCGGCCTCCTGGGTATCTGCATTTCTACAAGCTCCCAGGATAGTTCTTGTCACTAAAATTTGAGACTCACTGATCTGGAAGGGGAACTATGCTCTGGGCTGTTTTCTAAAATGTCAGGACAATATCGAGGAGCCCTAATCAGAAGAAACCACACCCACCAGTCAAGGTGTTGCAGGCAGGCAGCACCTGAGAACAGAAGGCCAGCAAGCTGCAACAAAGGGTTTTGCACAGAACGGACACTAATTGATATTTGTCAGTTTTCTGTGTTTAAGAACATTGCTGGATTAATTTATAAAGTAATGAAATTGAGGGTGGCACCTGTGGCTCAGTGGGCAGGGTGCCAGCTCCATATACCGAGGGTGGCGGGTTCAAACCCGGCCCCGGCCAAACTGCAACAAAAAAATGGCTGGGCATTGTGGCAGGCGCCTGTAGTCCCAGCTACTCCGGAGGTTGAGGCAAGAGAATCACCTAAGCCCAGGAGTTGGAGGTTGCTGTGAGCTGTGTGACACCTCGGCACTGTACCGGGGGTGATAAAGAGACTCTGTCTCTACAAAAAAAAAAAAAAAAAAAAAAAAAATTGAGAAAAATACCCATTAAGATTCAGAAAAATATGAAATTTTCATTTACTTGTTTGTGAAATTGTTTTTGAATCCAATAAAGATGCTCAGCTTAAATGATTTTGTTTTTTTAAGGCTCCGAATTAAGTTCCTGTTAGTCTCTGGCAGTTTGGTCCAGCTACTTACGAAAGGCAGGTTTCTGTATCTCCCATGTGTGGCTGTGAAGAACCCAACAAAAGTAAAACAGAAGTTACTTAATGAATGAATGTAAAGGAATACGGTGTGGATTGAAATGTTTGAAATGATGTCTGTAGATGTTTGGGTTTGCCAAATTCCGTCTCATAAAGCAGCTAATTACTTTTGAAACTCTGGTAAGCCTCAGTTTACCCAAATATATGATTTCTAATGGTTTGGCGTGACACAGGGAAGCATTTTTGTGAAATGTTTTATATCTGTTTGACGTGGAAACAAACAACAGTGAGGAGATTATGTGAGGGTTTTGCCTTCTTGGAAAACGACTTACATATATGTGAAAAAACCTGGGGTTTGGGCTGGACTTATTTGGACAGACTGTGTGTTAAACTCCCAGCTGAATTACCTTTTTCCTGTGTGGACATAACCTTTGGGAGGGAAGGTGGGTCCCGTGTACACAGGTGGGGGGAATTCCTGTTCATTACCTATTGTGTCTGGTAAAAGGGCCACTGAATGCCAGGACTGCTATAATTAAACTGAGTAAATGCTCTCCGGATGGGTGAGCTCTTTTCACACCTCTTGGGTTGATTTTTCACAGGTTTTCACAGTTTGCAGAGCTCTGAGGGTTGTGACTACAGGGTCACACCACAAGCTGCCCAGTGCTCTTCCTGGTTTCAGAGGCCGTGGGTCCAGACCTTGCCCATAGAGATAACTGTTGATTTGTTTCAAAGCCAGAGATGCACGCTGGGGGCTACATTTTATTTGAACTTTTTTTTTCCTTCTGAAGTCATTGGATTTCAGGAAAAGCACTTTTTAGGGAACCAAAGAAGTAGTGAATGAAGGAAAAACAGAGAAAACTGATGAACCCTGATTGGAGGTGAAACTTCCAGGAAAAATCAGTTGCCTCTTGATTAGAGGAAATCACTTGAGAATGACCCTGAAATCTGTGCCCTAAGCATAGATTGCAGCATAAAGAAATGATCTAGACTGGTGACACATTACAGCATTTGGTCATGTGGAAAGAATGATCTTCAGGAAAAATCACACCCTCGGTGAAAGATTTTTACAGAGACAGTGGTGAGCCAGAGCCAGTTCTGACAATATTCCAGTGGCAAGGGAGCCAGGCAGACTGAGTCACCATTACTTATGTTTCCCTTCCTCCCACACCTACTTGTATAACTATCTTTTGGGGAGGGGCGAAGTAATATTAAGCAAAACAACCGCACTTTGAAAAGGAGGGGAGAGATGCTAGGAGGGAAGAAAGCTCTGGGAAGAGCTCTTGGGTGCTGGGGGAGATGGCATGAACTGTTGAGGGCATTCCAGAGCCCCACAACACTGGGTGGTCCCCCCCAGCCACAGCCCCAGATGCTGGGAAAACCAAGAAGGGATTAGGGAGGCTGTCAAAGTTGGTTCATAAAAGGCAGTGCTCACCTATCACTTTACAAATACCGGCTTACTAATTAATCATTACAAACACTCCGTCACCATCAGGAAACGCTTGATGAATGGAGAAAGGTACACAGAGGTCAAGGTTCGGGGGCAGCACAAATACTGGTTTGGAGCAATCTGAGTGAGTGCAAGATGGGGTCACAGCATGGTTGGCCTCAGAGGTGGTCTCTTTTCTTGTAAGACCTGGAAGCCCTGTAAGGGTGCCTCAAGGGGAGGAGCTGATGTTAGGCGGGCATTTATATGGTGGGATGGGGGAGGGGTATGGAGGCAGGAGGAAAGGCGGGTGATGATAGGGCAGCGGCCACAGGTAGACCCATCATTAGAAACAACTTATCTGTAGAGCTCTCTTTTTCTGGTTATCTTGGATACTGTGAACCTACCTGAAAACCAAGACGGTCTTTCAAATTAGTTGCAGATGCCCAGTTGGGCGCGTTTTCTGCTTCTCAGTCATAGGCAGTTAGTTCTGTGTCCAAGTTTTACACCCTGAGAAGCCCCAGGCTTAGTCCCAAAGAGTGTTTGGGGCGGGGAGAGGTATCTTAAAATTCAGCAATGCTGCTTCTGCAGCACCCTCTTGGACCCCTTCCAAAGGTGGTAATAATACCAGCAGCTAGTTTTGATTTTTATACTTGCAACAGCTACTCTGTGAAAGCAATGTGCTGCCATGTCCAGGCAGTCAGGACATATTTATTAAGTGTGTTGGGCACTGGTCCTGGAATTCTCCCAGTTACAGGCAAGCAGGGGACAGGGGGTGGTGGGGGCTGGAATAGCTCTTCCAGCTAAATCCTCTTGTGGTTAGGACCCAGCACTTTTCGTCATCTATAATGAGGTATTAATAAAATCTCTGTCCTTCCCAACACAACTTCCACCGGGAGGAGGCCTGTCTGCTTCAATTTTGGATCCAGTGCCTGGCAGGGTACCTGGCCTGAGGCGAGTACTGGAAAAATATCTGTTGAATGAATGCATGATTCATTCATGCTCTGCCTGGGGGCTGGGACGGATTGGGTGTTTTCTCAGTGACTCTTCCAGAGCATCCGGTGGCCCATTTTTAGGTCTCAAGGTCATTGCCAAGAAAGAGAAGCAGCTAAAGTGACACCTCTCTGTACCCACATGACTCAACACAAAGTGAACAGGAGCTCTTAAAAAACAAGGCTCTCAAGTGTCTGTCCCCTGTCTTCTCTGAGGACAGCATCAGCAGCATCAGATACGGGTTGAGGCCCAGTGACCTGCTGGTCCTTGGGCATCACTGTGGCCCAGAGGTCATTTAAGCTGCTCTCTGCTCAGCAGACAAGGCGGAAGGAGTAGATGGCCGCTCCAGGTAAACACAGCATGTGGCCACCGCAGGGTTACCCTAGAACTTGGGAAACTGAAAGGGACATTGTGAAATTAATGCATAATGAACTGGTGCAGAGAAGGGCAAAATTAGTTGAAAGCAAGCATGGTGCCTTGGCTAGAGGCACCTGACCCAAGTAAGGTACAAACTAAGGAAAGCAGGTAACTCTCAGAACAGAGCTAATAAGCCAGGATGCCTGGGGGAAGGAAATGTGCCAAGAAGCAGGTGTCCTTTCAGGCTTGGTCCCGGGGAGGCAGGTCTCCCAGGCCCCCATGGGGAAGCTCCTTAGTGCACAGATGCAGCTCTCTGATGGTGAAAGGCAGTGTTCCCTAATGGTTTTGGAAACCCCAGGGGGATGACATTGGGCAAGTTACTTTACCATGGTTGGTCTTAGTGCATTGTCTATAGAAGGGGATACCTCTCTTCTCCTGGAGTACTTGAGAGCATTAAATGAGAAAATGTATGTACAGTATTTAAAGCAGCACATGGCACATTGTAAAAGTGCAGAATGCTCTCAGTGACGAAGGTGACGATAATCTGGCTTTCTGGTAGTTGTGTGGCAGGCAGTAGACATGCAGATATTAATAATCCAGTCTGGCTGGCTGTTTAACACACAGGGGTCAGCATATCTGGCCCGCTGCCTATTTTTATCAATAAAGTTTTACAGGGACACAGCCAGGCCCTTCAGAGTTGAGACTTCTGGCTGCTAAAGCATAATGGTCCTTAATAGCAAGAACGCTTTTACCATCGTGCCCTTTACAGAACAAGTTTGCCAACCCCATCCTCCTCCATCTGCTTCCTAGACTTCACTGAGGAAAGCCGTACATAGAGCAGGTAAAGGTACGAAGTCGGGGCTCTGACACTTGTTCTGTGATCTTGGCCAAGCTGTTTACTCTAGACTCATGGTTTTCACAGGGGAGACAGGAGTGATGACAATGAGGATTAAGTGGGATGATGTATGGGCCGTGCTTTGCGCAGTGTCTGATGGCTAATAAGGACACTATACAAAGTAGTTACTATTATTAGCTATTAAACTGTTGCAAGTATAAAGTGAGGGTGGTGCCTGTGGCTCAGTGGGTAAGGTGCTGGCCCCATATACTGAGGGTGGCGGGTTCAAACTCGGCCCTGGCCAAACTGCAACAACAACAAAAATAACAAAAACATGCCTGAATAGTTAAAACCTCAACTGTTGAAAGGCACAAAGAAACCAAGAAGAGGGTCATTGCTGCATGCAACTCTCTTTAAAGAATGCCCATTAGTGGCTTGGCGCCAGGCGTGGCTCAAGCGGCTAAGGCACCAGCCACATACACCTGACCTGGTAGGTTCGAATCCAGCCCGGGCTCACCAAACAACAAGGACGGCTGCAACCAAAAAAATAGCCAGGCATTGTGTTGGGAGCTACTTGGGAGGCAGGAGAATCGCTTGAGCCCAGGAGTTGGAGGTTGCTGTGAGCTGTGGTGCTGCCACACTCTATCTATCCAGGGGAACAGCTTGAAGCTCTGTCTCAAAAAAAAAGAATGCCCATTAGTGACCCTATACAAAGCTAAAAAATGTATGTGCGCATCAAAGGTGAGAACTTGCACCTAAAATACCCAGTAAATTAGGAATTCCGCCTCCTTTGCAGTGAAAGCCATAGATCAGAATGTGAAATGGGGAGCAAAGGTCAAGGCCATGGGTTAGAGCCCAGCAGCATCAGTACCTGGCACATAGTAGGGCTCCCAATATTTGTTGCCTGAATGAATGAAGGCTGGGTGTTTATAAAAGTGATTTACTAGTTGGCTCGATGTCTGTAGCTCAGTGGCTAGGGTGCCAGCCACATACACCTGACCTGGTGGGTTCGAATCCAGCCCAAGCCAACTACAACCAAAAAGTAACTGTTGTGGCGGACGCCTGTAGTCCCAGCTACTTGGGAAGCTGAGGCAGGAGAATTGCTTAAGCCCAAGAGTTTGAGATTGCTGTGAGCTGTGACGCCATAGCACTCTACTGAGGGCAACATAGTGAGACCTTGTCTCAAAAAAAAAAAAAAAAAGTGATTTACTAGTCAAAGGGCACCTCTGATCTCTCTGATGATAAGACCACAGTTAGCCCGAAGATAAAATTTCTGCCTCCAATATTTTAGGGTCTTAGAAAGGAAGACAGTATGCTGAAGAGAGGAAACTCAAAAAAAGGACCTGCTAATGCTTCCTTGCACAGGATGGAGGCATGGTAGTGGATTCTTTGGGGCCAGATGGGCAAAGGAAAATGTTGAAAAACAAAAACAGGCACATAAGGTCATGAATTGGCCCCAAATAACTTGGGACACTGAGATGACGAATGCAAGCAGCACATCTTGATGGAAATGAGGCCAAGTTGATAAGCTGAAATAGTCTACCCTCACTGAGTGCCCTAACTCCTGCTTTGGGAAGCCTTGGCACGGAAAAGAGGGACACATTAGTTTTAGCAGGTCTGGGTTTCCTGTGGTTGTCAGTGTATTGCTTTCATTCCTAAGTTCCTAAAAAATTGGAAACCACTGCACTTACCAGGAGCACACTTTGGAATGCAGATCCGGAAGCTATTTTTTCCCCCTAGACATTTCATGACTCTGGTTTCTACAACAGCAGGCACTGGCGATGCTGCCAAGTTTCTAGAGAAGGGCACCTTATCTGCAAAGTCACGAATCCAAGAATCCAAATGGGCTGCCATTGGCAAGGGCGGAAGGAAGTCAGTTGTTTGTCTAAACTTCTTGGAGCAGCAGAAGGAAGATCAGAATGTTTTGGGGCCTGTAGGTGTTCGTGGCACCACCCCCTGGGGAAAGGTTTCTGGTGGCTGCTCAGTACCACCGGTGAGGGGCTGTCCAGCAGAGGGTCTTAGCAAATGCCATTTGGGTTGCAAATAACAGGAACTCCAACTAGCTGAGGCATCTCAGGGGCATCTTCAGGGAAGAAAAGCCAGTTCCTGATTGTTCAAGCCAGACTTTCTAGTTCTGCTTAGCCATTGATTCTCTAACCTCCCTCATTTCCTTTCAGTAAACTCCCTTTCTGCTTAAATAGCCACAAAGGGTTTCTGTTGTTTGCAACCAAGGAATCTTGAGGGATGTGAAGGGTCCTGGTGGAACCCAAGGGAAGGTATTAGAACTGGCTTTCACAAAGCAAAGAACTGGGAATCAGAGAGTTATTGCGAATTAAGGTGAATTTCTCCTTCTGTGTCAAATGGGAATGTATTCAGGACTTTTTTTTTTTTTTTTTGAGACAGAGTCTCACTCAGTCGCCCTGGGGTTGAGTGTATCTATTTTTAGAAACAGGGTCTCCTTCTTGCTCAGGCTGGTCTCCAACTCCTGAGCTGAAGTGATCCACCCACCTTGGCCTCCCAGAGTGCTAGGATTACAGGTGTGAGCTACTGTACCTGGCCCTGTTCAAATTCAAATAACTGAGAATCTGATGTGGATACGTTGTAAAAATTTGGAGCCCCTCCCACACGCACTCTGGCTTTGTCTGATGGAATATTAACAAATCCAAGGCAGGTAGAGACTTGAAAAGCGCTTGTGCTTTGGGGTTGGTTCTCGTTTGCTGCTCCTGGGAACCCCTGACCAGATGAACAAGCGAGGTCTAGCCTGCTGGATGAGGGGGTGGGTGGGCTGAGCAGAGACAAGTGTCCCAGTGGAAGTTTATTCTAGATCAATCTCAGTAATTACTGACATTTTAGATCAAGTAATTCTTTTTTTTTTTTTTTTTGAGACAGAGCCTCAAGCTGTTGCCTTGGGTAGAGTGTCGTAGCATCAGAGCTCACAGCAACCTCCAATTCCTGGGCTCAAGCGAGTCTCCTGCCTCCACCTCCCAAGTAGCTAGGACTACAGGCACCCGCCACAACGCCTGGCCATTTTTTGGTTGCAGCCATCATTGTTGTTAGGCGGGCCTGGGTTGGATTCGAACCCGCCAGCTCAGGTGTACGTGGCTGGCACTTTAGCTCATTGAGCCATAGGCACCGAGCCGATCAAGTAATTCTTTATTGTGACTATTCTGTGCATTCCAGGACGTTGAGGTTCATCCTTGGCCTCTACCCACTAGCGGAGAGTAGCACCCTATATCCCTGGCTAGAGTTGATAATCAAAATTATATTCAGACATTGCCAAACTACTCTTAGGGGACAAAGTCACTTTAAGGAGTGACTTTGAGAATTACTGTTCTGCCCCAGCTTGCCTGCCAATGAACAGGTGTGTAAGGGTGGTCATTCTAAATCATCTAGTCCTGGCTAAGCCATCCCAGATGGGAAAAGTGACTGGCTTAATCCATGAAATCATAGGAATAATAAATATTTGTCCTTTCAAGTCACTAAGTTTTGAGCGGTTTGTTCCATAGCACAAATGTATATATCTGATGATGGTGGCTTAATTAGACAGGGATTTATTTGTCTTATACATGGAGTACAGAGGTAGGCAGTTTGGTTATCCACCATTCAGAGCTCAGTCATGCCACCTGGGGCTGCCCTGAGGCACCCTCCTGGGGCTTCTTGTCTTTCTACTCTACTGCCCTTAGCAGGTGGGATCTTGCTCATTGTCTGGTGATCTGCAATGTGGCTGCTCCAGCTCCAAGTCTGAGGTCCAGGTGTGAAAAAGGAGATAAGGCACAGGAACCAAGAGAAAAACACTTTCTCTCAAGAAGCTTGCCTTTATTCCAGCAGGGAAACCCTCCCATTAGCTGGATCTCTACAACATGGCCCACCCTAGCTGCAAGGGAGGCAGGAAAATCAAGGTGTCTAGCTTTGAGCCTATATGTTAGAGGAGAGTGATGGCTAAGCCAGGTCTAAGTAGCTTTAGTATCTGCAGTATCTGCTGCTCTGTTTCTCTGGGTTCTATAGTTTCTTATCTCTATTACATATCTACTCCAGCCTCCTTTTTTCTGAAGACAGGCTTTGTTTCTCTGAACACAAGGGAGAAAATAGCTGCCCCAGCCCTGGAACTGCATCAAGCTGGAACATATTCTTCTTAGCAAAGTATCTCAAGAATGGAAGAAAAAGTATTCAATGACCTCAGCCCTACTATGAAACTAAGCTATAACCCAATTATAACGCAAGAATATGGGGAAAGGGGAAAGGGAGGGGAGGCAGGGGGGAGGCTGGGTAGAGGGAGGATTATTGGTGGGGCCACACCTATGGTGCTTCTTAGAAGGGTATGGGTGAAATTTACTAAATGTAGAATACAAATGTCTTAACACAATAACTAAGAAAATGCCATGAAGGCTATGTTAACCTATTAATGACAATACTTCAAAATGTATATAAAACCAGAACGTTATACCCCCACAATTGCATTAATGTACACAGCTATGACTTAATAAAAATAAGTAAGTAACTAAAACAGGAAATTGAACCTTTAAAGGTCTGACAGAAATATTCTCCATCTATTCTCTTTACGGGTCTGCTGCCTGTGCAGTTCCATCTTCATAATAAGACTGGCTTGGCTATCCGGGTTTCTCCTCTCCTCCACCCTCCTATAACCTAACGTGTCTGGCCACCAGCACCTATTTGTCCCCTCTCCAAGTCCCCCTTTCATTCTGTAACAACCTCAGGATAGTGGATCACATCAACCATCTCGCTTTTCTCTGAGTTCTTTTATCACTCCTGTGCATGTTCATAAGTTTATAACCTTTTCTCCTGTGAACCTGCCTTTTATCTTTGTTTTTGTTTTTGTTTTGTTTTTTTTGCTTTTTCAGTGACCCTTCAGGAGACGAAGAAAAACTTGTTTTCTGTCCCCTGTAACGCCAACGCAAACTGGACGTCTCTGCAGATGCTACAGTGTGGTATGGCCAGGAAGGTGATGCCCATTCTGGAGACGAGCAAGGAAGATCTGTCTTGATCATAAATCTGAAAATGACTAGGACTTGTCTGAAGCATACTTTTATTATCAGTCAGTGGAGGAACGTGAAAGTCAAATTGATATGAATTATGTAAAAATGTAGTTTCATTTTCCACCATCTTTGTAGTCTGATAAGTTGATACTTATTTTATGGTTCAGTTCGATCCTGACTCTATAGGATTAGTCTGAACAGGTGAGTATAAGCATCTCGGTATTGATTATACGTCTCCAAATGCCTTTATTGCTGGTGGTAGTTTTAATGTTTTGTTTGTCTGAATATCATCATATGCTCCTTTTTAAACTCTTTTGGAAAGGACTATCAAAGAAAACCAATTTAGTCACTGAACACAGAACTCTTATTGATAATGTTGAACTTGAACTTTGGTATTGCTTTTTACATGCAAATACCCTTTAATTTTTTTTTAATAATTTTATTGAATCATAATTATGTACATTGGTGCAATCACAGGGCACGATTCATATACATTCAGAAATATTTTGATCGTACTGTTACAGATAGCCTTCATGGCATTTCCTTGATCACTATATAAAGAC
>CAUYON010135735.1:0-76034 GCA_963573935.1 Arctocebus calabarensis
TGACACCTGGCAAAAACTCTGGGAGACGATGCTAGCATACCACTAAAATGGCTCTTAGAAGCCTGGGGAAAGCAATCGCCCACATTAAGAAAACAAAGGTCAAGGTCCAGATCAAGTAGAATGATACTGAAATATTTCTTCATTTTTTATTGCTTTATTTTATTTTCAATAACAAGAAAGCATAATTGTTCAGATTTATCACTTCAAGTTAAAACATTTATAGATGACATAATTTCACCTGCATAGACTGGTTTTTAATTAGGGTAATATACATTATGATAATATTTTACCTCTATCTAATTCTTCTAGGGAGGACATTTCTCTTAATTTGGACACTGAATATGTGATTTACTTTGGGCAATGGAAATTGATAAAATAAATAATGGTCTAATCCTGAGTTTAGGTTGTTAAGAGGCCTCTTCTATTTCCACTAGCCCACATGTGCCTCTGCCACTACCTTGAGCAGAATATGTCATAAGTAGTCCATTGAGGCCAAGTAGCTGAGAGATCTAAAAAGCCTTCTGCCCTTCCTCTATATCTGAAACTTAAAACAGGCACCTGAGAGCATGAGCGACCAACCCAAATTCCTGTAAACCAGTAGAGAGAAGAGTAAGCTAGATCCTGAGATCAACAGAGGTGACCACAGAAAACTACAGAAGTATGACCACAAATTGTAGCTTTTGTTAGCCACTGAGTTTAGGGTATTTTGTTATCTAGCATTGATGTAGACAACTAACAGACATGACTATTTCTTGCTACAGCAGAAAAACAATAAAAGAAAAGTACCTAACAGAAAAATTGAGTACAGATGAGAAAAGTGAAATTGGTCATAATATATCTTACATTTGACAGATCAGGACGAGCAAAAAAAAACCCTCCCAAATTATGGATGGAACAATGTGCTATTATAATTACCTCCAGGCTATATTGTAGAATTCTGTAAACTCTTCCCTTTTCTAGGATTTTGAAACTTGATATGAAACTCAATCTAAACATACACATTTCTATTATTTTGTTTTTGATTTTCTTTTTTTACAACAAGGGATGTGACTATGCAAATTTTTTATTTCAATAAACCTTGCCTAGTTGTAGAAGATGGAGTTAGGGTTTATTCTGGACAACAAAAGAATGTATAACAAGGTTTGTAAGTTTCTTTTGGGTGATTTATCAGTGAAAAAGTGTTAGGGATAGTGGAGGTGGTCATTGAATGTTTATGAAAATCCTCATATAGATTAATTTTTACCTTAAGTAACCAATTTATTAACTTTTAAAGGTATTTCTGATTAACATAAATGTTTGTGAATGAATGAATAAATTCATTAATAAAAAATCGAATGAGCATCATCCAGGAAAGCTGATCATCAAAAACTGTAAAGGTAAGAGAAAAGGACAGTGAGAACCAAACAGCAAGCCAGGCTATAGTCATAAAATGTTTTGAAGATAGAATTGTTTTTTATTTCTCAATTGAGACTATTACTAAGCCTGTCTTGTCTTCATTATAATCTTAATAAGACCTACCTAACTCTAAATTTAGTGACCAATCCTTGATAACTATAAACTGTAAATGCAGGTTCAATATCTACATATAACTTTGTTCAAGAGAACAGGTTTGCTGTAAAATGATTTTTATTCTTCTGGGTAGATACCTAGTAACGGAATTATGGGATCAAATGGAGGGTCATCTTTTAAATCCTTGAGAATTCTTCATACTTCTTTCCACAACATTTGCACCAGAATGTTTATTGTAGTCCAATTCATAGTTGCCAAGTCATGGAAGCAGCCCCCAAAAGCCATCAACACATGAATGGATTAACAGCCTGTGGTATATGTATACCATGGAATACTATTCAGCCATAAAAAAGAAGATGGAGACTTTACATTATTTACACTTACCTGAATGGAGTTGAGAGACACCCTTCTTAGTAAAGTATTTTAAGAATGGATAAAAAAGTACCCAGTGTTTTCAATATTATCATGAAATCGTTCTAAAAACACTTACACTGTATTATGAATGATAAATCACAAATCGAATTAACAAAGGGGGAAGGGAGATGGTATTTGGTGGAGTGGTGTTTAGTGGGAGGAAGAAGGGCATTCTATAGCATCTCGACTAATGTGCAAAATGTAAGGGCATATTTCTACACAACTAAGAGTAAACTTAAATTTCTTACCAAAAAAAATAAATAAGTGAGATGAGGGTTATATTAATCTGTTTGAATTAAGCATTCCATATTACATATCAAATCATCACATTGTACCCCATAAACATATACAGTTATGAATAAATAATTTTTTAAAATACATTTATTGTAAAGCAGAAGTCTAAGTTGCCAGAGGATTTGTTGTAAAATATACAGCATTAAATCAAAAATTATATAATTCACTCATTTTTAATTCTCTTATTTGTTTGGTCTTGGCAAAGAAAAGGAGTTTCTCACATTTTAAGGACTTATGAACATTCATAAAAATTCCTAATTCACTGATATTTCACAAAAAGCATTTGTAGAGCAAGAACATTTTTAGAATTACAGAGGTCACCAAATACGACAGTAATTTTTGTCTTTTTCGGTTGAAAAACTTACAGGGTGGGCAGCGCCTGTGGCTCAAAGGGGTAGGGCGCCAGCCCCATGTGCCAGAGCTGGCGGGTTCAAACCCAGCTGTGTCCAAAAACTGCAAAAACAAAAAAAAATAATAATTTACAATGTTTCTCATGATGTTTCATTCTTAGAAGTTAGTTATCTTTGGGCAATTTATACTTTTTTGAAGTAAGATGACAAAGACAAAAACTTAAATAAAGTAGGATAAAGTCTGCTAATGATGAATCATGTAAAAAGTTTATATCTACTTAAACAAATAATGTCCTGTAATAGCTCACAACAAAAGTACTTTGTATTTCCTAATAACACATCTTTATTTTTATCTTCTTTAGTAGAAATACTGGCATTTATCCTCTTTATATAGTTAATAGGTGTAGATGTCCATTCCATAATTAGCTTTAGTAAGTCTTTATTTGTTCTAAGTATTAAAAATATAATGATGCTTAGATTTTTCATTTCACTTTTATTAGTTTTGAGCATCTTAGTGGGTTTGTTAATGTGTTAAGTATTACAAATGCAATTTTATAGTAGTTATTTAAATACGGATTTTATTAGCATAGCCATTCTTCCTAATGTTAAGATTTTTTTATTAGGTTGTTACCGTATATTTTGTTTTTTTTTTCCAATAGTAAAAGAAATATAGTCTCATGACAGAGAAAGAAAATTAATATCATTTCAATAAAGAAAATGAAATCATTCATAAGGGGACTCATACAACTACTCTTATTATTTTGAAGTTTTGTAAATTTGCACAGTCATCCCATAGAAGATTTCTTGTATAAAATTGGTGAGATTTTTAGTTTTTATAAACTATGAAGTTATAAAGAATTGTAGTAATAGAAAATGACTTCAGAATTACCTTCCAGAGGAAGTATTAAAGGAACTTCTTTTAACATTAAAAGAACTTCTTAAATTATTTGAAGCCACTAAAATGTAGTGTTTCAAAATGACTTTTTTATTAATCACATAATAATTTTGTTTTTTTCCAATGTAAACAATGTATAAAAAAACTGAGGAATATAGACAGAGACTTGTTTCTGCTGAAATACACAAACATAGGCATATAGGAAGGGCAGAATTGAAAGTTGGTTATATTTAAAGGAGACAATAGTAGATGTTCTTACAACATAAACTCAAGTATCAATAAATTTAGAACTAGAAGAAGTTAGAGATACTTTACTCCAACCATTTACTTCATAAATGCACAACTTGAGGTACATGTAAGTGAAATTATTTATCGAAGGATTAAGGAAAATCTTCAGGGACACATTTGAAAAGAACCCAAATTTCTTGCTTGCTCCTCATTCTATTGGACCTACTGCCCCTTTGCCTTTCTTTTTGTTTGCTGGGCACTGATGAATGAATCCCCAGAGTCATACTTGATTCGTACAAGGGCAACCATATACACACACACATAGTCTGAGCACTGCAGAACTACAAGCGTTCCACACACAAAGCAATCTATATAAATCAAGCCACATGGAGCTGAGGGATGCTTAAGCCATTCAGTAGTAAAAGATTACCTGGTCACTACTCCTTTTCTTTCTTTTTTTTTTTTTTCCAGTTTCTGGCCAGGGTTGGGTTTGAACCCACCACCTCTAGCATATGGGACCGGTGCCCTGCTCCTTTGAGCCAAGGTACTGCCACTGCTCCTTTTCTTTACCTTTTAGAGGGGATTAAAGAGCAATACTCCTAGAGCATGGCTAGAGTTTACAGTTTCAGTGACTTAGAAAACAATTTTGTATGCACCTCCAATTCAAGTTTTACATAGCTGCCAAAATAATCTAAGTCAAACATTTGATTATGCATTCCCTTGGTTACAACCCCTCGGTACTCACCATTTCCTATTAGATGGAATTCAAACTCCTTAATATGTCTTATGAGGCCAACCTTGTAAGGTGACAGTCTTTCCTTTTACTGAAATAAGATAGGAGGGATATATTTGGGGGCTTCTTTACCAAGTATGTACACAGAAATCTGTTTCAGTTTTGCTAGAAGGAATCTCAATGAACCTGAGAGCAAAGACCAGGTGGAAACATTACATCTTCATATGGTGGGCAGCAGAAAAGCAACGATAAAGAAAAAGAATTCTGAGAGGCCAAGTCCCTACTCGCTACACTTTATATGTAGTGTGTAGATTAAAGCTTCAGGGAGTACAGTGAGATGATGCAGAACAAAAGGGGGCTGTATGCAAACAGCTGCCATTTCGAGTAGGACAAGAAGGACACGCAGTTTCTGCCTGCATGCTGGGCAAGATGCATGCTGGGCAGGATGGAAGTGTTCAAACCACGCACCTGCTTCTCAATGGGGTTCAATGAAAAGCAGATATCCGGCACCTCCGTGGACTCCAAAAGCATTGATTCCAACACAATCCACACGTTTAAGCTTTAAAAGTTTCTAGAAGCCACTTGGGATATCAGAGGACTCTCAGCTGCTAGGCAGGCCACTCAGTACCCACCGGGAGAAATTGTAGGGACTAAAATTATGTGTTCCCCCTGGATCATATAACTTTCCTCTTGACTTTTTCCTTCTTGTCCTCCTTATATTATAGATTGTATGTTGGGGAAGGGAGAAATTTCTGCAGGAATAAACAAACACAATAAAACAAAAGAAACAGCGAAAATGTCTCTTAGATTTAGTGCTGAGGCCGTGTTTGCAGCTACCCAATATGTAACAAAGAAACAATGTGCAATCCATATACAGGTGTGTGAAGCCTGCATCAAAGGTGGAGATTAAATTTCCTTCAACTCTCATCCCTTCATTTATGGGAAATCTAGAGCCTTCCTCAACATTTTACAAATTCTCATGTGTTCACATTCTCAGAATTACCTCAGGTTCTGAATTTGGTTCATGGTTTTATTCTTTCTATTTATTTAAGTATTTGTTTGCAAACAATGATTTATTGGGTTGTTTGTTGCAAATCACAGTTAACCCAACAAATTGTGGGTTACCAAAAATCCATCCAATTTTATTTACTTTGTAAAGCAAGCCAGGATTTTTCACATTAGTTTGTCATCTTTAATACATAATTTTTCTCATCATGATTGTCTCTACATGAGACAGAATTACACTATACCCAAGCAGAAGAAAGCAGAAGGGAAGAAGCTAGGAGGGGCATGCTGGCTGGTTCCGTTCTTTTAAAAGTGATGACAGTTGACAATAAGTTATTAACACAAAAAAATGGAGTTGGAATGTTCTCAACACAAAGAAATAAATGATAAAATTCTTGAGGTTATAGATACCTCAATTTATTGAGTTTATTATTGTACATTGTACGTCTATATCAAAATATCACATGACCCATAAATATGTGTAACTATTATGTACCCATATTCATCAACGTTTTTAAAAATATTAAAATATTTTTTAAAGGGTATTAGAGAAAGTTTCAAACAAAATTTTTATTGCCCCTCATTTTTTTATAAATCACAGCTGGATATATTAATGCATTTGTGGGGTACAATGTGCTGGTTTTATATACAATTTGGATACATCAAACTGGTTAACATAGCCTTCATCTCACTTTCTTAATTATTTTGTTAAGTCATTTATACTCTACACTTCATAGATTTGACATGTACTCTTGCAAAATGCACCATAGTGTGATCCCACCAATTACCATCCCTCCTCCCATCCTCCTCCCTCCCATCCCCCTCCTCTTTCCCCTTTCATCTTGAGCTGCTGTTGTGTTATGTCTTTCATATGGAAGTGTGGGTGATTATATATTGATTTCATGGTAGAAATGAGTACATTGGATACTTTTTCTTCCATTCTTGAGATACTATATTAAGAAGAACATGTTCCAGCTCCATTCATGTAAGCATAAAAGAGGTAAAGTCTCCATCTTTTTTAAGGCTGTGTAATATTCCATAGTGTACTTATACCACAATTTAATAATCCATTTTTGGGTCTATGGGCACTTGGGTTTCTTCCATGACTTGGCAATTATGAATTGGGCTCCAATTAACATTCTGGTGCAAATATCTTTGTTACAAAGTGATTTGTGGTCTTCTGGATATATACCTAGAGGACTTCCCTCTGGGCAACTGTAGCCACACCAAACTAAAAAGCTTCTGCACAGCCAAGAACACAGTAAGTAAAGCAAGCAGACAGTCCTGAGAATGGAAGAAGATATTTGCAGTTTATGTCTCTGACAAAGGTTTGGTAACCAAAATCCACAGGGAACTCAAACTTATTAACAAGAAAACAGCAAGTGATCCCATCTCACTGTGGGCAAGAAATTTGAATAGAAGCTTCTCTGAAGAAGACAGGTGCATGGACTACAGACATATGAAAAAACGCTCATTATCTTTAATCATCAGATAAATGCAAATCAAAACTACTTTGAGATGTCATCTAACTCCTGTAAGAGTGACTCACATAACAAACTCCCAAAACTACAGATGGTGGCTTGGATGTGGAGAAAAGGGAACACTTGTACACTGCTGGTGGAATTGCAAGTTAATATATTCCTTTTGGAAAGAAGTTTGGAGATTGCTTAGGGATCTAAAAATAGATCTGCGGTTCAGTCCTGCAATTCTTCAGCTAGGTATATTATACCTCATTGGAATCATTATTTTAATAATATGGAATCTAAAACAATAGCCTCAGAATGCACTGTAAATAGTTATTAAATGGGAAGTAAAAGCCAGCAATGTGCTCTTGGGAAACAGGAGAAAGTTTAAATAAGGATTGCTTCCTAGTAGCCGAAGTATTTAAAAGACAAGTTAGTCCCTTTCTATTTAAGGGCTCCTCATTGTGTTTCTTAGCAGGCATTTTGCCATAGCTTTTGCCTAGCAGGGCTGTATCCCACGGAGACTAGATTCCCAGGAGCAAAATACAAACTGCATGATAGAGGGGTGTTTAAAGCCACTCTCTCTTCAGTAAAGACCCAGGACTGTGGTTCCCGAGACCATAATATTCTACATGTCACAGCTTCCTCAAATAAAAAGTTGGTAAGATATCTCCCGGAGGGTTACAAATAGAGGAGCAGGTCTAGCTATTTTACTTCTTTTATAAGCCAGCAAGCAAGTTATTTGCAAAACTCAAATATGACAAAAGCTCCAGTGATAGTAAAATAGAATCAACTATAACTGCAAATCTTCCAGAGCAGAGGATTTTTTTCCCATTTAAAACAAACTCTTTATATTGCCTACTCTGTTAGAAACTCGCAATCATATGTATGTAATAATCAGTTTTAAAAAACTCTTTTTTTCCCTAAACACAGAGGTTATGCAGACACTCTGTGAAGCATATTTAAACTAGCCAGACTAATGCTTATAATTAGGAAATATTGCAGTCACTCTGTAGGTAGATTTACTGTAGATCACCCAGTTAATATGTAGAATAAAAATGCACTGAACTTTAGAAAAGACACTGGCCACCCCAGAAAGCAGCTCTTGCTAAAGGCCTTGAGGCCTGGTGTGTTTCTGATCATTTGCTCCTTCGTCCTTGTGACTGCCAGCCCTCTCATGTCATTATGGCAAATGCCTCCTGGAACAGTTCTGGGGATTTTGTTAAATGGTCTCATCCATTTCCATTTTTTGTAAAGTAAAATTTCTAGGCATGTATTAGCATAGCTTCCAGTTTTATGCTCTAACTAGCTCTTGGCTGCATTGTTGCAAAGTGCTGAAAAATCCTAACAAAAATTCTCTACCGCTCATAGAACTTCGCTGATGACAGAAAATTCTGTGTGCAACCAAGGAGGAAATTCTGCACTTGTGAATTCGGAAGTGGCATGTGTGTGTATATGGGCAGATGAGTGGATGAACGTCACACTAAATGCATGTATTTGATCCAGTTCACCCTACTCCACTTGCACTTTGTCCCGACAGAGTGGCCTGTATTAACAACGTCCTCAAGCTCCTATGCCCTCTGGTTTCCATTTGATTCATTTGCTCAGGGAGAATCCCCAATAAAGGCTCTAAAGAAGGACAATGAGATGGATTATGGTATTTATTTTCATGACTCTTTATTTTTTATTTTTTTATATAAATTCATGACTCCTTAGTTTCAAGTGTACTCTGACCATTGATAAAAGATCTCTGCTGTTCTCAAGGTCACCCCTATATCACTCTCCAAGTAAATTAATGTGTGAGTATACATCTGTGTAGTAACCTAGCTCCATCTTCATTGGGCAAATATAATAATCCGAAGTAGTACTGGAGAGAAAAGATAAAAATAAAAATTTAAACATGAAAAAAATGGGAATCCTAATCGTTTATAAAATCAGCAATATTAATTGTGAAATACAAGTTCTAGAAAATTTTGATATGTTGTCATATCATCTTTAATTTTTTATCACAATAAAAAGCAAAATATTTTTGTGTGATAAAATCAAGCACTAGTATGTCAGTTTGCTTACATAAATTAAAACATATAATGCATATACAGCTGAGGTGGCATCCTAACTTTCAACTTTTTTGCTCATCACTTTATTATATTCCGCAAATAAAAACTCTCCTAATATCCCTTTCATCATGTATCCTCCTTCCTAAAAACCTTTATTGATTCATTTTTATCTATTGCATGCAATCATATTTCCTTGTTCTTTCATTCAAATTTGTTCTTAATATGATTCTCACATGCACTTTCCAACTTTATTTTACAAAATTTCATTTGGGGAACCTTGTCTAACCAGGCTGATATACTACTTATTTGTTGGTATTCCAATCAAACACATGAGGTCTGACCATTAAGCTCATGAACTCATCCTAGGAAAAGTGCTTTGAAGGGTAGACTAGGTGCTGAAGTTGGTGAGCTTCCCCATGGGAGTACTTCGAAGGTGACCATAGTGACATTTAGCCATGAGGTATGTAGTACTTTTTCTAAGATGAGTTCAGGAACTTCATTGTGAGACATCATCTCTCCCCCAATTTGTTCTCATATTTCTGATGTTAACCTATCTCTCATTCTCAGAAAGAATATTCTGTTATATAAATCTAATTTGTTTATTTAACCACCCAGGCTATTTTCTTTCCTTTTTATTGAGATTTCATGTTACTAAAGGGAAAGAGCTACATCTGGGCTTATTTGTAGCCATACAGCTGACCAGAACAGGTTTGGTGCCTATAGCTCAACAGTTAGAGCACCAGCCATGTACACCGGAGCTGGCAGGTTTGAATCCAGCCTGAGCCTACCAAACAACAATAACAACTACAACAACAACAACAACAACAAATAGCCAGGCATTGTGGTGGGAGCCTGTAGTCCCAGCTACTTGGGAGGTTGAGGCAGGAGAATTGCTTGAGCCCAAGAGTTGAAAGTTGCTGTGAGCTGTGACGCCATGGTACTCTACCGAGGGTGACATGGTGGGACTCTGTCTCAGAAAATAAAATAAAATAAAATAAATGAATAAACAAAAAGCTGACCAGAACAGATTTTATTTTGGCATTTGATTTGACAGAAAATAGAGTTTAGAAACCATCTCATCCCTTACACACCATGAAAAGGTCACAGAAGTTTGACAATTTCTTTGGGAGTGACCTAATGCCATTAAATCATACAAGCATACAGTAATCATCCGCGCATCTTTATCATGTTCCAGGCACAGTGTAATGTAGAGTTAATAAAGTTGGTAGTGCAGTGGAGGGATGAAAAGCCGTTACCCTTTAAATATAAGGGTTAACTGGTTGAGTCATGAGAACTCTCAGGCTGAAGGACAGTGGTAACCCCTTTGAAAACAGTACACTGATTTTTATGATTTTATGATATGCAGAGGCAACGTCTGGGGAATTCAGCTCAGTAATGTTTTTCTTAGCTACTTTCAAATGGAAAGAAAGAAATATATGGCAACCCTGGGGGGAAAATAAGTCTCTTTATTTCTTTGTCAGACATTTGCAAAAGAATGATTATACTTATATTGAATATATACAATTTATAGTCATTTATGTTGAATTTATATTCATTCATATTGAATATATGTTAAATGTATTTCTTCTGTTTGCTAAGTCTCAGAAAAAAATAGAGTACCCTCTTGGCTGAGAATTTAATCTAGAAAGCATTTACACTGCTATAAAAGAGTTTACCTGCAGAATATTAAAAAAATAAAAGCTAGAGAAAGGGAAATAGATATGAGCCAAGAGAAAATTAATGGTAAAGTAAAATTGTTCAAGTGTTTAGAGGTGAGAGAGGGGGAGCTACTAGTAAAGAATAGGATCGTTACGATCGCATGATGTCTGGAAGTTTCTTTTCTATTATTATTATTATTATTTTTGTAGAGACAGTCTCACTTTATCAACCTCGGTAGAGTGCTGTGGCATCACACAGCTCACAGCAACCTCCAACTCCTGCGCTTAGGCAATTCTCTTGCCTCAGCCTCTCGAGTAGCTGGGATTACAGGCGCCTGCCACAACACTCGGCTCAGCCGAGGCTGGGTTTGAACCTGCCACCTACAGTGTATGGGGCTGGTGCCCTACTCGATGAGCCACAGGCTGCGCCCTGGAAGTTTCTTTATTGCCACCCAAAACTGACAGTAAGGAGAGAAGAATGGGAAAGAAGATTATTTCATACTCCACAACAATTTCCCCATTTATGAGTGTAAAAGGGGTCAGTGGAGTTCCTGGATAATGGATAATTGAACAATTAAAGGGTATAAATAAATAATTGTCAAGAGAGCTAGAGAGAGGTCACCCACTAGGAGCTCAGTGTTGCCCAGCCATAAACACCACAAAGGGACTAATGTTTAGGAAAGAGAAATTCCCTCCAATTAAGGGTTTCCATCAACACCCTGGGATTTTTATAACACTGTTCATAAATGCAATAAATAACTTGATAAATGTTGGTATTAAAAATAATCAGAATTTTAAATATCATGCTTGATATTTAATCTTTTATGATCCAGTATTGTGTTTTCTTCACGTTAGTGATCTTCTCTTGCCTGATTGTGATGGCTAAGACTTCCATTGCAATGTTAAAAAGCAGTGAAGACAATGGGCAACCTTGTCTGGTTCCTGATCTGAGTGGAAATGTTTTCAATTTTCCTCCATTAAATACGATATTGGCTGTAGGTTTGCTGTAGACAGCCTCTATCAGATTAAGAAATGTCCCTTCTGTACCTATTTTCTTAAGTGTTCTGATCGTGAAAGGGTGCTGAACATCACCAAAAGCTTTTTCTGCATCTATTGAGAGAATCATATGGTCTTTGTTTTTTATTTTGTTTATGTGATGTATTATATTTATAGATTTACATATATTGAGATAACCTTGAGGCCCTGGGATAAAACCCACTTGGTTATAGTGTATAATTCATTTGATATGTTGCTGGATTCTGTTTGCTAAGATCTTATTGAGTATTTTTGAATCTATATTCATTAAAGAGATTGGTCTATAATTTTCTTTTCTTGTTGGGTCTTTTCCTGATTTGGAGATTAGGGTGATATTTGCTTCATAGAATGTGTTGGGAAGTATTCCTTCTTTTTCTATGTTTTGGAAAAGGTTAAGTAATATAGGTACTAGTTCCTCTTTAAAGGTTTGGTAAAATTCTGATGTGAGGCCATCTGGTCCCGGACTCTTCTTTTTTGGGAGATTTCATATAGTTGATCCTATTTCAGTACTTGATATAGGTCTGTTCAGCATTTCTAATTCTTTCTGGCTATGTCTAGGAAGTTGGCATGCTTCCAAGTATTGGTCAATTTCTTTCAGATTTTCATATTTCTGAGAATAGAGTTTTTGTAGTATTTATTAAGGATTCTTTGAATTTCTGAAGTGAAAACAAAGGAATTGTTCAGAAGATCAATGAATTAAAAAGTTGGGTTTTTTTTGAAAAATTCAACAAAATTGATAAACCTTTGGCCAACCTAACCAAGATAGAAAATTAAGATCCCTAATATCATCAATCAGAAATGACAAAGGTGAAATGTCCATATTTTTAGTGCTTTTACTTTCCCCAGAGAATCCATTCCTTCATATGACACCCACAGGACTAACTTCTTCTCTAATGTTGTATCCTTAAACTTGTGATCAATGTCAAAATTGGAGTCTTCACTACTAGCTTCAGCCGAAAATTATGTACAACAACTCTAATTGCTGCAGGTGAGCACTGTTCCCCCTTTTCTATCCAATCACTAAAACCGTGGGCTTCCCAGAGTGAGTGGGCATTATTTCAATCCCTCCAGAGCTACACATATACCAAGGTTGATGAAGCAACACTAGTTTTTCTCTCCTGTTTTCTTCCAGCCCTAGATTGGAATTAAGTCACTGGCTTTCTTGGTTCCTAATGTGTCTTGTTTCTACTGACCAGGACTTCTCAGCCTCCAAAGATGTGTAAACTAATTCTTCATAAAAAATATATTTCTTTCTGTGTGTGTGTAATTTTGGTTCCATTTCTCTAAGAAAACCCTGATTGATGCACCAAAATTTCTGTCCTCTTCAGTAATTGTTGAAATAGGCAACTAGATAATATCCAAGCACGTGAATATACAACAGCGATTACATATTATACAATGTGAGTGTGGCCGAGACAGAATACAAGGTGAATCTAGAGGCCAGGCATAGGGGCTTATGCCTAAAATTTCAGCAGTTTGAGAGGATTTCTTGAAGCCAAGACCTCACAATAAGCCTGAGAATCATAGTGAGTCCTCACCTCTACAAAAAATAGCCACAAAAAGTAGCCAGGCATGGTGGTGCACACCTGTAGCCCAACCTACTTGGGAGATGAAACAGGAGCATCACTTGAGCCCAGGATGGGATGTTATAGTGAGCTGTGATGGTGCCATTGCACTCTAGCCAGCAAACAGAGCAAGACCCTGTCAAAAAGAAAATCTAAGAAAAAGACAAGACGAGACAAGAAAGTGGATCTAGAGGGAGGAACGTTCCAGATCTTGCTCTGAGTCTATTCCACAAAGAGTGGCACTAGTCCTCACAACAAGGCCCTGATTCTAGAGCACCATGAATCAATGTGACTGGTGTCTACTATGTAACCTGTTGTATTTCTGCTCCAGCCAGATGAGTGGTATCTTGTCTGAAAACCTTTATTGCTATGAAGATATAAAATACAGTCTTTAAACTTAATTAGTTTAATTTTGTCAGTATATTTGCACAATTTTACACAACGGAGGCATACAATTTCTGCCCCGTTAATTAACATATCATAGTTGTACATATTTGGGGTACAGGTAATATTTTGATATAGGTATACAATGTGTAATGGTGATATCCGGGTAACTGAGATATTCACTACTTCAAATATCCATCCTTTCTTTATTGTGGGAACATTATAAATCTTCTATCTATTTTGAAATTTAAAATAACTTTGTTAAACTTTAATTTCTGTAATGTACTGTTGAATACTAGAATTTAATCCTTTCCCTATCTGTATTTTTGTACCCATTTACCAACTTCTCTTCATCCCCCCTTTCTCTTGCCCTTCCCAGCCTCTGATAACCACCACTGTATGCTCTGCCTCTATGAGGTCCATGTTTTTAGCTCCCATACATGGGTGGTATGTGATATTTGTCTTTCTGCCCCTGGCTTATTTCCCTTAATATAATCCATCTAGTTCTATCTATATTGCTGCAAATTATAGTATTTTGTTCTTTTTATGGCTGAATAATATTCCTTACGTATATACTCTACATTTTGCCTGTTCAACCACTGATAGACATTTAGGTTGATTACATACTTTAGTTATCAAGAATGGTGTAATAAATGAACTTGGGAGTACACATATATTTCCAATATGCTGATTTCCTTCCATTTGGATGCATTCCTAGCACTAAAATTGCTGGTTTATGCAATAATTATGTAGTTTTAATTTTATATTTTTGCAGAAGAACAATACTGTTTTTGATAATGGCTGAACTGCTGACCATTCTCATCAATAGTGAATAAGCATTCTCCTTTCCCCATATCTTTATGAGCTTATATTATTATTTTTTTATTTTTGATAATAGTCATTCTAACTGTAGTAAGATATCTTTGTTTTCTATTGAGTTATTTATGTTTCTTATATATTCTGGTTATTAATCTCTTTCCGGTGCTCATGAATTAGAAGAATTAATATTATTTAAAGGTCTAATTTACTCAATGCGATCTACAGGTTCTACGCAAAATAACAATGGCATTTTTCATAGAAATAGAAAAAAAGTTAAAATTTGTATAAGACTACAAAAGGAAAAGTAAAGAAATTCTGATCAAAAAGGATATAACTAGACACATCAAATTATCTCTTTTCAAATTATACTGCATAGCCATAGTAACCAACAACATGATACAAAAAACCCACAAAAACAAACAAAAAACAGACATGTGTACTAGTCAACCAAAATAGAGAGCCCAGAAATAAATTCTTGCACTTATATCCAAGTTATTTTTGAAAAGGTATCAAGAGTAGACATTGGGATAAGGACAACATCTTTAGTAAATGGTTCTGGGAAAACTGGTGTCCAAATGCAGAAGAAACTAGATGCTCATCTTTTACCATGTATAAGAATCAACTCAAAGGACTAAAGACTTAAATATAAGACCCAAAACTATGAAACGGCTCAAAAGAAACATTGGAAAAATGCTCCAGGACATTGGTCTGGGCAAAGATTTGTTGGGTAAATCTCAAAAGCACAAGCAACAAAAGCAAAAATGGAGAAATGGTATCACAGCAAGCTAAAAGCATCTATATGCCAAAGTACACAAGAAATTGAACAGAATACCTGCAGAATGGGGGAAAATATTTTGCAAAGTATTCTCTGAATATCTTTACAGAACATGCAACATCATTCTTGATTACCCACTCAGCAGGAAATATATAAGTTGAGCTATTTTATTTTATTTTATTTTATACATTTATTTATATATTTTTTTGCAATTTTTGGCCAGGGCTGGGTTTGAACCTGCCACCTCCGGCATAAGGGGCTGGTGTCCCACTCCTTTGAGCCACAGGCACTGCCCAAGTTGAGTTATTTTATAATGTAAGATGTGGTTTTTAGGAAGCCTTTAAAATGATTAGAGATAAATTATAATTTATTTCTAACTGACGATTTTCTCTTCATAGCTTTGGACTAAGTGATAAACCTTTTATTGGTGTTTGTTTTCTGAAAAACAAAACATAGATATTTGTTTCATGATGTATTAGAGAAATAGACATTGAACCAGATAGATCACGATTGCTATCAAAAGGAAAAAAATGGCTTGCAAAAAAAGATGTGTGTATTATTTTTACATGGATCTACTCCCAAGATCCTTAAAGATTTTTGTCAGGATTAATCTCAAAGTGGTAATAGAATTGAAAAACTTATTTAAGACTTAGTCAAGGCCAAGAGCAGATGTTCTCACTCCAATCTGCTAAAATAGAGTCATCGATTAATATAATATGATATAACATGATATAATATAATAGATAATGAAGAACAAAATAAAATGAAATTATGAAAGTGATAACTCATAGTCTTTACTACATTCTATTTTTTTTAAAGTAAGTTATAGATCTTAACCAAGTTCAGTTGGTAGATATTACACAGGTACATGGTGCATTAAGGTTAAATTATCAGAGTTCTCCAGAAGGTGCATTTGCCTCAGAAATGACAACCAACATCTCTACTCCTGATTCATAGCATTTGAAAGGTATATACAACAATGAAATAAAGCAAGAGTGAAAGCAGTAGTAAGTGGGACTCCCACAGAAAGGAGATGAATCACTCACACACACACACATACAGAGGGTGCCAAACAAACATGTTTTGAGAAAGGAAAAAAAATAGTATTAAATCTGTAACACTCAAGTCATATTCATCTTGTGGGATTGCCAAGAGGTGCACAATGTGACTTGTATTCATTTTCTTATATTGGCATATATTTAAGTACTATAATTTGACTATAGTTTTTTCCTTTCTCAAAATATGTATAAAAATTTTGGCACCCTCTATAATTCGTAGGATCCTCGGTCACAGCATATGAAGAACAAGCACTCCAAGTGGTGACAAATGAACCAAAGGAACATGTAAATCTTGCTTTATATGGGCCACTTGGCCCTGAGGACCCTGTGTAGACATGGCCCATGGTGATGAATGCTCAAAGAGGAAAAAGGCATTTAGCAGGAAACTCTTCCAGTTCCACAACAGAAGGTACTGATTTTCTGAAATACCTGCTAAAATGGAAGGTTTAAGAGACATCTAAAACCGAATTTATCACAGTGCTAAAAGACCAATCAATATCCATGATGGTAGCATTTTGTGCGTGTGTGAACAGAATACACTGGGCTGAAATAATCTCCACGCCATTGCAATTTGTAAACTTTTACTTTCTTGTCGTATTATCTGCTATAGAAAACCTCCCTGCACCTGTATTGTCAGTTTTATTTTACCCTCAACAAAAATCTCAATGCATACTGATCACAAAAAGTATTGACTGAATTTTAAGGTAGCTAATTATAGTAGTATTAAAAGCATGTAGGAAAATCTATTAGTATTTCTATTCACCATACTGGGTAAAATAGCTTGCCCTAAAATATTCATCATTAATCCTTAATTTGTTTATCCCCTCTGCACTAAATGTGTTGCTTCTCATATGCTATATCTAATAGTTATAAAAACCCTATCACAAAAATAACTAGAGTCAAACTTAATGTAATTTTCCCTCCTGTCGCTAGCAGGAGGTAGAATGGTATTTCAACTCTAGGTTTGTTTGGCAGCCTAAATGTCCTTCTTCTCATATACTATATCTAATGGTCATAAAATCCCTATCACAAAAATAACTAGAGTCAAACTTAATATAATTTTCCCAGGGCTATGTCGCTAGCAGGAGGTAGAATGGTATTTCAAATGTAGGTTTGTTTGGTAGGCTTTAGACTTTACACCAATGACAAACAGATTTTTTGGTTTGTTTTTGTTTTTGTGAGGATGCTAGGCATGAAAAAAAGGAATACATAGAAGTATAATGAAGAAAAATTATTAGCCTTGCTTTACAGGAACAAAAAAAGAACTGGGCAAAGGGCTAAAAGTATTGTTTCCATAAAATCAGAAATAACACTTGATGGGTGGCACCTATGGCTCAGCTAGTAGGGTGCCGGCCCCATATACCAAAGGTGGAAGGTTCAAACTCGGCCTTAGCTGAACTGCAAAACAAAACAGAAATAACAGTCGAGAAATGTTTCACTAAGTAGGGGAAAATGTTAACTGAGTATATTAAAAATTGTAATACTGTCATTTAAGAACTTTTATATTGGCAACCTTCAAAAAGCAAATATTTATTATTAATTGGAGCATATAGATTTTAGTCAACAAGTTAAATTATAGAAATATCTCAATAAATACTATGGTAACTGGACCATGTACTAAACGTTTATAAGTCAGACAATGCACTAAACTCTATGGTTAAAAGAAAGTATGGAAACTATTATGACTTTATAAATGAGTGAAGATGCAATTAAGTATAGTTTTTCTTTCACCACTATCTTCCCTCTCATCTGCAGTGTTAATATCCATTGCCTTTTGATTGATGAAGAGGGGTTTTCTACTACATTTCAGCTTTTATTTTCACATCTGTCTGCTGTTTATGGGTATATTCTTACCCACTATGGTATAATATACAAAGGTTTTCTAATGGGTAATAATAACTATTTAGAAATACAGTGCACATGCATTAGGAGTATAGGAAATGTAAATCTTGCTAATTTAGACAAATAGATGGTCTTTACAGTAATTATAATTTTACATAAAAATTGGATACTCATATGACAGGTTCTTACTCAGTGAATTAAGCAAGATTAGCTTTAGCTAATTATTCAAAAGTACAATGGGGAAAGCATGACCATTTTATTGAGACCTGGTTCCAATAACTATCTTAACCTTGAAAGAACTACATATATTTAAGAATTCTAATACTTTGCTTTAGTTGTAGTAATGTTAAGAGTTATTGCAAAATTTAAAGCTGAAAGACTAAATGTTGCATCCTAGATAGTTTATGGCTAGTAGGAGTGAGAGTTATAAGAAATACCTGTATTGTTCAATAATGGAACACCTGGGTGGAAAGGGCATAGACAGGAATTTGGCTCTCCTAACAAGCATGACAGCTCGTGAGATGAGAGCAGTGGTAAATTGGCAGTCTCTATACCTGTGGTGTTGAGAGGCACGATATTAGCCTTATATTAGGCAGTCAAGGAGCACGCGCATTCTGTCACAGACCCGCTTACTCTGACTCTGTCTCCTCTCCTGCCTGCAGAATGCCAGCATGGCATCTCTCTGATGAAGATTACCAAGCTCTACTAAAGACTAAGATCTATCTTTCTAAGAAGACTGCTTTATTCTCTCTAAGACTCACACTCTCTCTCTCCAGCTAAAGAAGATAGTCCTCAGACACCTAAGAGAAATTGAACCTGAGTAAGGTAACTTAGCGGTCCATGTCCAGAACCTAGTTAAGCTGGGCCTGAAACCTGGCCAGTCCAGGGCCTTGGCAAGAAGTGTCAGAAGTGACATGTGACAAATGGCGTACTGGGCAGGATTCGGTGGATGTGGACCAAGAGGGAAATAAGCTTTAGCAAATAAGAAAAAAGAGAAATAGAAATATTTAGAGGGAAAAGAAATATCTAAGAAAAAGACAGCCAACAACAGGCCTTTCTCATTTGGGTTTTCCTCTTCTTTCCTATGTTTCTTCTTTCCAAATTCTAACTACTTCTGTGGGAGGAAAAAAGCTGATAAAAGCCTTTAGCCTCTTCTGGGAAGCAGCTGGGGAAAAAAAGGCAGAAAAAAACCTTTAGACAAGAGGAAAAGAGAAAAGATAGACCTTGGAGATAAGAATCTTTAGCAAAAATGCCTTTAGCCTCAGGGGTCAGAAAATCCTTCCATACAACAGCAAAGAGAAAAGTTTGGGAATAGGTTGCAAGAGTTTATTAAAGTAGGGAAGAGAACTTCTAACTGCCTTCCCCTATATCTTTGCACATTGCCAGCAGGAAGTAGCTTTTGAGAGATCGATGCCCGATTCCCTCTTTGGCAGTTAAGAGTTCTCATTAAAAGAAAAGAATTGAGGTAGAGTAAGGGGGGTGGTGAAGAAATAGAGGAAGTAATGTTTTGTAAAACAGCTAAGACTCCAGAGTAAAATGAAACAGCTAAAGAGTTCCTGTCCTTTTAAGGCAGCCAAAGGTTCTAAGAATTGAAAAGGAAAGATTGTAAAAAGTAGAAGGCCAAAATAAAGCCAGTAGAGAAAAATCATGGCAAATGAGTTACAGCAGTTAATGGAACAGCTTAAAGATGAGATTAAGATCATGGCAGCTGACATAAAACATCTAAGAGATCAGATGAATCTTATAGTTGAAGCAGGTAAATGCCATATTGACATGAGAACTCAAATTGGGCAGCTGGAAGATCAGAGGGTAAATCCCCCAGTTAACATCAAATGCCATAAATGTGGTAAGCTAGGCCATAAGAGAAAGGGGTGTTTAAAAGGGAAAAGAATAGTGAATGCTAAAGAAAAGGAACAAAGAGCGTGTAAACCTCCAGGTGTCCCAAGTGTAAAAAAGGCTTTCATTGGGCAAATAAATGCTGTTCTCAATTTGATAAAGATAGAACACCTTTATTGTAGGGAAGTTATTGGTTGGGCCAGAATCAGGACCCACTGGCAAATGAAAGAAGTTAAAACAGTTCCTTTAATATTTTCATTCCAAATTATTCTTGAAAACCAGTGCAATTCAATTCTATGCCATGGGAGCACTCTGCCAGCTTGGTTAGACCTGTGGTGCCTCAGCATAAAACTGAGGAAATTAAGCCAGACCAATGGATGATGATGAACAATAATTAGATTGAATGATTGTGGAATATTTGGTTATCCTGAGAGGTGAAAGGATAACCCACTTCTCATTAGCATCTGTGTACTATAACTGGGTCCAGCTATGGAGAATTACAGAGCCTGGACACAGCCCAAGGGGGAAAGGGACACTCTGAAGTAAGTGACTCTTTGGAAGGTTATGAGAGGTAGAACAAAGGGAGGTAAGAGTAACTGAGAGTTAAAACAACCTTTGTGCAAGGGAACTCCATTTGAAAAAAGAGTCTGGAATCAATTAGCAAAAATTTCACTGGAAAAGCAGCTTGAAAGCAGGAACAACTTCGCTACTGAGGAACTGTGAAGTGTGGGACCACTTAAGGACTGTGAATAACAGAGCCTTTGAGAGGAACTGTGAAGTGCGGGACCGTTAGTCCATGAGTAACAGTCTTTTGAGATCTGTGAAGGGTGGATTTGTTAGGCCCACGAATAGCAAAGCCTTTGGAATAGCGAGAAAAATATCCTAGCTTGCAAAGATTGCAAGGAAAGTACAATCACTATCTTTTGTTCATCCATTAAGTAAATATGAAAGGAAAGTTTGTACAGTTAAAGAAATGGTAAATTGTCTCAGTAAAGATTTTCTCAGTTTGTTTTCTCAGTTTAAAAAAACCTTTAAGGGAACTAACATTACAATCATCATTTTTCCCTAGTAGCAGCTAATGGTTTATATCTGTCTTGGGTTTCATCATTTAAAGAGCCTATACCTGGAATTCTAAACTTTGACAATTACCATATTCTTTTGCCTAGCAAGAAAAGGGCTAGATAACAGGAAGAACTGCCCTTACCACATTAAAAATTATTTTGTTTGTATATAAAAAAGAGAGGATATGTTGCAGCCATATAGCTTATGGCTAGGAGGAATGAGAGTTATAAGAAATACCCTCATAGCTCAATAATGGAACCCCTGGGTGGAAAGGGCATAGAAAGGGATTTGGGTCTCCTAACAAGCATGAGAGCTTGCAAGATGAGAGCAGTGGTGAATTGGCAGTCTCTACACCTATGGTGTTGAGAGGCATAAGATTAGCCTTATATTAGGCTGGAGGAGAAGTCAAGGAGCATTAGCACTCTATCATGGACTCGCTTACTCTGACTCTGTCTCCTCTTCTGCCTGCAGAACACCAGCACGGTATCTCTCTGCTAAAGATTACTAAGTTCTACTAAAGACTAAGATTTATCTTTCTAAGAAGACTGCTTTATTCTAAGACTCACACTCCCTTTCTCTCTCTCCAGCTAAATTAGATAGCCTTCAGGCACCTAAGAGAAACTGAACCTGAGCAAGGTAACTTAGCAGTCCATGTCCAGAACCTAGTTAAGCCAGGCCCGAGACTTGGCCAGTATTGGGCCCTGGCAAGTGGTGTCAGAAGTGACATGTGACAACTAAAGATATTTATTAAGAACTACTATCATAATTTTTATTTCACTAAAAGCTTTGGAAAACACAAGAGAATAGCTGTCAACTCAAAGTTACAAGACAGTATCAATTTTATTTTTTCAGATCCTTATTTGCTTTGCTCCAGCATGTAAATTGCTGTCAAAACACAAAAAGTTTTATTCACTGGAGTGAAACTGGGAAAACATTCTATTTTTTATTTTCTTATTGAATTAATTTAAAAAAAAAGATGTTTCCAGATGCCTCTTCCACTGCTGACTCACCACCCCCAAACACACACACACACACCTTCCTCAACAATATATGACATCACTTTCTTTGTGTAAAACAATTTATTTTAGTTTGTTCTGTATTGCCATAATAGAATACCTGAGGCTGGGTATAATGTAAAGAAAAGAAGTTTATTTTTCTCATGATTCTAGTGGCTGCAAGATTCAAGATGGATCAGATGCATTAGTTAAGGCCTTGAGCAGTTCCACTCATGCCAGGAAGCAGAAGGAGAATTGTGTGCAAACACATCATGTGATGAGAGAAGAGGCAAGAAAGAGAAATCAAGGACACCAGACTCTTTTTCAACAACTTACTCCAACTACTAATTCATTCCCACATGAGCAAGAACTCACTCATCCCAGGCAAGGGCATGAATCTGTTGATGCAGGTTCTGCCCCCATCTCCCAGACACCCTCCCTAGGTTCTACCTTCCAACAATACCACATCAAATTTCACTGTAAGTGTTGGTGCAGACAAACCTCATCCAAAGGATAGCATCATTGTTGAAAAATAACTTATGACTCCTTTAATATTTTCTTACCCTCGCTAAGTAAGCATCTGTGATTCTCCAGAAGATAAAGTATGTTTTTTGTGTTCAGTATTCACCAAAAATCTCTGTGAAGATTCCATGGAAAATACAAGATTAGCCAAATAAAAAATGCAAAACAACAACAAAACAAAAAATCATCTGTCTGATCTTTGTCATACTCTGTTTATTCCATTTCTACAAGTAACAGGCTTAGAAAGCACTGTTGTAGATAAGATATGTGACTACAATACACGGTATCCTCTGAAGCTGGTCAGTGATGGATGAGCTTTTTTATAGCCTTTGATTCATTTTAGAAAATTAATTTCAGGTTTTTAGAAATAGGTCTTAGAACATCATACAAGAATAGAGAGAGAAAGAAAGAGATATCCTATAAATGAAACTCCTTTGGCCTTGTGACAATGACATTAAGGCACATTATAAGCGTGTGTGCATGTATGCATATAAGTTGTGGAGATAAGGGCACTACATGGTTGATTTGTTTGTTTATTTTTAGGAAATTAATGGTCTTTTAATTCTATCTTTTGTAAAAGATAGATTTTCATTATCTGATGTTTTTAGCCTCTGTCAGCCTTTTATTCTTCCTCTAAACATAAAAAATAAAGTTTTCCTGCATATAATTTATGCTAACTCAGAAAAAACAACTCATTTATTGAATACTTATCCACAATAAAATTAAAAGGATTTTTGCCTTCCTGGAGAAGAAAATATAGTATATCCTGACTTCAACATAAATATTTATGTAAGTACGTGCACTTGTTATTCAAATTTGTCAGGGTATGATACACCTGGTGAGGGCAAGGCACAAATGTAGAGGGACTTTACCTAACAAATGCAATCAGTGTAACTTGGTTCCTTGTATCTTCAATGAATCCCCAAGAATAAAAACAAAAAGAAAAATAGGAAAAAAAAAATAAAGTGGCTCAGAAGAAAAAAAAAAGAAAAAAAGGAAAAAAAATAAAGAATAAAAGAATTTCTTAACAGTTTTGAACACTAAAGACTAAAATCAACTCAATCAGTCTAGACAATATTTTAGATAACTAGTAGGCTTTAGTTGCTACATGGTCTGCAGGGGATTGCTTGTTTCATTTGCCTATGATGTCTGAGATTATATGAAGAGTATCAGTTTAGCCCTCTCATGCCTGAAATCTATGACTATAGAAAGAGACGTGCTTAAATATGACGAGAGACACCAATGCATTAAAATGTATGTTTATAAGGAAAGAAAAATGTAAATACTGCACATAACAATTTTGGAGTCTAACATTTATCTTACCCAAATAAAAAAAATCTTTTTTCTTCAAGACAGAGTCTCACTATGTCATGCTCGGTAGAGTGCTGTGGTGTCACAGCTCACAGCAACCACAAACCCTTGGGCTTAAGTGATTCTCTTGCCTGGGCCCCCCAAGTAGCTGGGACTACGGGCACCTGCCACAAGGCCTGGCTATTTTTTTTTCGTTGTTGTTGCAGTTGTCATTGTTGTTTAGCTGGCCTGGGCTGGGTTCGAACCCGCCACCCTCTGTGTATGTGGCTGGCACCATAACCACTGTGCTATGGACACTGAGCCCAAATAAAATTTTTTTTAAATGACCTGCAAAGGATACAGTAAACATAACTGCATTGTATAGATCCAACCTGAATCTTGAATAGAACTGAATGCCAGTGCTAATGTTCCCTAGCTGTACTCATTTGGGCCATTTACTTATTCTGCATTGAGCTTCAGTTTTCCTACCTAAAAAATGAAAACAATTAGATTGATCTCACAATGATGTCATGAGCATTCAAGAAGATAATGTAAACAAATTCTGTAGAACAAGCCCTGATATAGAGGAGTTCCAATAAATTAGTTATTGTTTTAATATGTCAGATAAACAAATACAAGTAAAAGTGAAGCCTTTTAACATTTTACTGAAAGTGACACAGATTTGGATTATTATTAATATATCGCAGTTATTTTAATTAATATTTAAATAATAATTAATACACTATATATCACGATTATTTTTAAATATATAGTTTTAAAAAGTGGTAAGGTAAAGCCCTTTCCTCAAAAAAGTAACAATCTCAGTTAGACTTTCAAACAAACAGCCATAATCAAAATATGATGTTTGGAGAGAATAATTCTGGTTGGAATCACCTGGTATAATTCAATTCTAACAACACAGAACTACTAAGTTGCAATATTTCTGTAATTGCTCAACTCCTGTGCCTAAAAATTATTTCCACTTACTTACAGGAGAATAAATGAACATGAAAGGCCTGCTGTGTTTTGCTAAGCAGCTCTCAAGTCTTCCGTGCGTCTTATTCTTTAAGGAGATTTATGTGTACTCCGTTTCATTCCATTTGCTATATAAAAGAATAAAGAGAAATAAGCTTAAAGAACAGAAGACAGATCCATGCTCCAATGGAACCAATCAAAAATCTCAGTCTCATGACTATGACAAATTATTAAGAATAATTGTACTCTGAGAACTTCACATGCTGAGGTGGAAGTACTTACTGGGGCTGTGCTGAGGCAATTTAGGCTTGGAGCTAACTGGAGTGAATAACAGTTCTGTCGCTTTTATGCAAGTTAAAATGCTCTTTTATTTTCCCAAATCTATCAGCATGCTACACTTCAGAAGCAAAAGATGAGCTCTGGTTTTTACAGAAACACTAATTAACTTCTGGATAGAGATTCGGTAATATTTTAGTATGAATATGTTTCAAGGTTGAAAATGTGATCTAGTTTATTCCGAGATGATTAGCCAGGATTTCTGATTATGGAATCTCTTTAAATCACTCACTTCGGTTGTATTCTGTACAAAGCTTTAATCATTATATCAACCCTCTCTCTGAGTGTTAGTATGTCATCTGCAAATGGGGATATATGAGCCCAGATAATATATTTTCAGAGCCCTTTGAAAATATAAAGTAAGGTATTAATGTGCATGTAAGAGTAGATTGGTATATCCTTAAAGATTCTCTAATCAGTCATGAATTCTTGGAGATGAGCTGGAGGTATGTGGTGAGCCAACTTAGCTGGAAAAATATTAAATTGTTAAATGTCCCAATATTGATCTTGATATTTTACTTCATACTATGCCATCAAAGGTATTTTTTACAATTTAAGTCAGAAATTAAATTATTATTAATTTGGCTTTTAATCAATTACGATTATGTCTGTAAATAGCACTAATAGAGATCTCATTTTATTTATTTTATACTATTTGGATTTTTTTTTTTTTGAGTCATTATAGAATTATTTATCCTCTCTCTTTGGCAATGCCACCTCTTTCTCAGTAATGATTTTTTATGTGCCTATGAAGAGTTATTTATCTCTGACAAATCATAACCTCCCACAGAGCCACTTTTATCCATAAAACTGGGGGGCTCATTTGTAATAACCAAGTCATTTACATGGCTAAATTCAGTGATTTTTCAACTTCTTTGTGCTTACTCTTCCTTTTCAAAATGGAAATCAAGGAAGAGTGATGGTATGGGCCAAACTGAATAGCCCTTCATTTTCAAGTTAAAATCCTCACCTTCCTGTAACCCGAAAGCTGACTGTATTGAGAGATAAGATCTTTAAAAAGATAACTAAAGTCAAATGAAGTCATTAGGGTGGGCTCTAATCCAACATTGCTGGTGTTTTTATAGCAAGAGATTCATACACAAATCTACGCAGAGGGAAGACACAGGGAGAAGATCGCTATCTCTAAGCCAAAGCCTCAGAAACCAATCTTGCCAAGACCTTGACCTTGCACTTCTCCAGAACTGAGAGAAAATGCGTTGCTCCAGTCCTGAACTGACATAAAGGGCCTTTTTTGTTATTTATGTATTTGTTTATTTATTTTTTGTTTTGTTTTCAGATAATTTCCCTGCTGAGTGGATGCTACTTGTACCTGTAGACTTTGAAAAGCTTCCAATTCTTTCCCCTTTATAGCTCTGCTCTCAATGATACTTGTTTAATGCCACATTTTATGACTGAGTCCTGGGTAGTACAGGGATGTTCTTGCTTCTAATAGTACAATGGATTAGAAGATCATGTAAACGCAGCATGGTAGAGTCTGCAGGATCTCCTGAAATTTCCCTGGCATTAGGTCTCAAGAGAACGAGTAATTCAGTACAAAGTCTGCCTCCATCTGGCTGAAAAACAAGTCACTTGACTTCTCTGAGTCTCAATGTCAAAAAATATGAAAAAATGAGCAGTTTGGAGTGTTGATGATGAAAGTAGAAAATGTCTTTGAAAACACTTATACTATCACTTCATTATACTTAATATGTGCTTTGGTAAATAGGAGTTCCCATCTGCCCTCATTCTCTGGTCCCTTGACTTTTTACATTCCTTACTGTATTTATACCTTTTACCCATAAGTCAGATGATACCAACTACATTTTTTAACTTATACATTGGCTCAATCCCCCACTACATTTCCACTAGTGGGGAATTTGTCTTGCTCTTTGTGGCACTCTTAGTACCAAGGACATTGCCACTTACTACATGCTAAGAAAGATTTTGAATAAAATAATAGAAACATTATTCTTTAACTCTTAGAATAAATCTGGAAACAAATATTTTTATACATTAATACAATATGATTATAGGATGGCTGTTGGAAGATTATTTGTAACATACTTAAAATACCAGAATCTATGCTGACTTATAGTTTAAAACTCGAGAATTATAAACTCATTGAATTTTAAAGCTGACGAGCCATGAAATTTTGTTTTCTCATTATTACCAATACTGTTAACTATTCATATGTTTGTTTAACACTTAACTTACACCAAAGAGAGGTGAAAAACATTTGTTGCCCTTGTACTCATAAATTTATCTAACATACATTCCTTGGATGACAACAAATCTATTTTGAGCCAGATCTTCTGCTAGGAGTTTGAAATATGAGGATAAAAGACTTTGTGTTTCTATGGTAAAAGTCAGTCTGGGGAAGAAGTCAAACAAGTAAACCAGAGATCTAATGGAAATCATCAGAGACTATGCAGAATCCTACACTGGTTGGGCAAAAAGGGATTATGGTAAAGAATGACAGTGAATTAGTGCGTGAGCCATGTTTTTAAGGTCATGTAAATATCAATTAGAATTCATGTTGGGAAAGGACATTCTGGACAAAGGACATGCCAAGTGTAAATGTGATTGAGAGTTGGTTTGTTATTAAAATGCGGGACTTTAGCAATGTGATGCACAGGCTACTGATGACTGATGAGGCTGCAGGGAGAGACCAAGTCTTGGTCAGTCGTGGTGCCAAGTGTACTCTGATTTTATAGCTGACACTACAGGAACATATTGAGCATGGCGTGACCCAATTAGGACTGCTGAAAAAATCTTAGCAGTGTGGGGAAAAGGACTGAAGTCATGAAATTCAAGGCCAGATATTGGATCAAACTCCTAAATGAGCACAGATGATTCAAAAACAAAAGCCCAGGCAAAATAACTTATGAAATTAAAATACATATCTTTAAAAATTGCATTTGAACAATCAATTATTAAATAGATTTTTATGTTATTTCGTTTGTTGTTTCTTATCTTCAAGTAATTCCTTTTTATTGCAGAGACAATAACTTCTGTAACATATTACCTTTTCTTCAAATTGTATAATTCTTTCAACTTTCAAATAAAAAATTTCAATGTTAATGCCATCATATTGCTAAAAAATTGACTCAGAATAAGATTGCTCGCTTGTGCACCAACAGAGTATAAGTATAGTGAACTTTTATTTAAATCCTATGACTTCCAAGTCATAATTTAACTACCACACCTAAAAATTTAAATATGATTTCTAGTGTACAGTGGATACTTAAAACAACTAAGTGATAGAGAAGCCCTGAACAAAAGTAAATTGCAGCTATAACTATTAAAATACCCAAGCACTAAGTACAACTAAAATCAAACTGACCGTCTCCTTTAAAAAGTTACATTCTCTCATTCCTGGAAATGTTGTTTTGTACTTCTGAGAAAGCCACAATGACATTGGCAACATACTAGTACATTTTTAATAAAAAGTTGCAAGATTATAACATGCATCACAGAGATAGCATATTAACATATAGTTTTTACTATATAAACCAAAAGGAACAATTATTTATATGTGAATGTATTTCTAATTACTTTTTATATTATAATGTCAGGGTTATTACCCATCTAAAGAAGTTTTTATTAAGATTCCGAAAAAAAGAGCTAATGAAATAATAATTGCTATGAACGCTACATTAGCATTTCAGATTTGAAAAAAATTACACTGCTTTAGGATACAGTGCCCAAGAGTACTCTATTCATTCTTGCTGTAGTGCTAGGCAAGTTATTATATTTGTTTCTTTAGCTTTCAACACTGAAAAAGAGTATGCAGGAGTTTCCTCTTATCAGCAGTTACGCTTTCCAAGGTCCCACTTCTCCATGTTAAGTATTAGTATAATAAGATACTGAAAAAGAAAGAACATACTCACATAAACTTTATTACAGTATAATATTCTAGCTGTTTTATTAGTATTTATTGTTCTTACTGTATCTAATTTATAAATTAAGCTTTATCATAGGTATGTATGAATAGGAAAAAACATAATGTGGTATATATAGGGTAGAATATGGTCCTCAATTTCAAGCAACCCCTGGGAATCATGCAATATGTCCTCTGTGAAGGAGGTACACTATTGTAATCGGAATATATTTGTATTCTTTTTTTAGTTATGGGTATAGTGGAATTTCCAAGATGTCTTTGAGAGTAATTAGATAAATATTTATTTGGCTCAAAATTACATACAGATATTTAAGAGAATAACATAAAACTACTCCTTAAAGAAGGCTGGGAGGGGAATTTCTTAGATTTGCTTTGTTTGCAACTATTCATGTTTTACAAAGATTATTCTGGAGGCACTGTTGAGGAGAGAGTAGATTTAGGACATCTGCAGGGTCCTAAAACACTGGAGGTTAATGAGAGAGTCCCTGGACTATCCACCTAACCGGTGATGAATATTGTGTTATATATCCTTAAGCTAGGGACACCCATCCATCACACGCAATGTCGAGGGAAGTAAGTGGAAACAGGCATCAACTTTGCATAAATATTTGAGCACTACAACTGTCAAAATGGTTAGTACAGAAATGAGTAATGAAACTTAGAACTTATTTGGAAAGACATACATACCAAACTAGCAGCAGTCTGGGTCCTAGAATAAAACTGATGACATATTTAAACTGGGTTATTTTGGTGATATATACACACGCTCATATATACGTATGTATGTATGTATGAATCTGTGTATTTTATATATATATATATATTTTTTTAATTTGGAGGGTGACAGAAGTAGTCATAGCATACAGCAGTACTCCAACATAGACAAAAAGAAGTTATCAGAATTCAGAGGGAGAACTACTTGAAATAGTAGACAGGAGAGCCTCTAGGGAAAGAAGCAGGAGAAAAAATATATCTGCCTCCCTTTCTTCTTATCCCTTACGAATTCATGCTGATGCCTAATTGGCTTAACTCTACAGAGAAGATAAATGGAAGCCTATTATCGTCCTTAAAGGTCAGACCCCTGGAACACAGAGTATAGTGGGGAAGGTGGATAAAGCATATTAAGGGTCAAATGGCCAATATTCAGCAAAGAACACAAAAAATACTAATGGGCATGTGTATTTTTAAGGAAGTAGCGTGCAGTTGAGCAATTGCCTCTGTACTGTACTTTTAAGATCATAATTATCTCTAAATCAACCACCACTGAATTTCAAGTGCTGATACTTAGGAAATATATAATGAATTTTTCATGAATGGATTGATGGGATGTTGAATGATTCAACTTACCTCTATTTTTTGGTCCATGATGCTTTCCTTATTTATAAATATACTATTATCTCGTGGAGTTGGATTTACATGTGTGTGCCTGTGTATTGTACATTTTTGTGTGTGTGTGTGTGTGTGTGCACGTGAATTCTTGTTTTGACTTGCAGCTTTAAATGGACATAGTTCTGGATTACTCACCCTGACTGCTTTGTTAAAATAATGTATAGACTAAATTCTGGTACAGTAATCTCTGCTTTCACTTCTGAATTCACTTGAAAAGTGGCATTTAGATATGATGTGGTTCACACTAGAGCAATAGGGCAGGATGAACAAGAAATGAATGGTAAAAATGGTTTTAAGAACTATTTCATAAGGAGAATCAGTAAGATTTGACAACTCATGAAATTAAACATAATGAAAACTTTGGAGGTAATGTTAATTCCATGGACCATGTCTCAGTGAATTAAAGGCCTATGTTTAACAAGTAAACAAACAATACCAAAGGCAAAACAATATTTATGACTTATATTTAATAGGACAATATTTTCCAGAAGAAAATGCTGCTTTTTATTAGGTGAGTGGGGCTTCCTCAGTACTCGAGATAACAGTTGTGTAGAGAAAGTCTTCGGTACTCCAGGGAGTCCTCCTTATAGACTCACTCCGATTTAGCAATGTCCAGCCTATTTTTGAACTCCTGAGAGTGAAGCCCCATAAAGTAAGATTTACAATTGTTGGAGAAACAGGTGCACATGTCGTGATGTAAGTGACTCTGAGACGTTACAAATACAATCTTTCCTCTATGAACAGCTCCTATAACATCTCTCCACCCAATCTTTTAGTAATAATGTTAATGTCTCATCCACCCCTAGATTAGAGCATATTGAAGTCAAAGACAATATAAGATTTGTGCCCGTATCTCCTTTACTAATTAGAATAGGACCTGAAATCATTTATATATGTTTCTATTCTCACTGTGATTATGTAAACTCAGTTCCTCTTCATCTTTCAACTAAATCACAGCAATGGCCTCCTAAATTATGTCTTATTAAATCATGAGATGCCTATAGTCAAGGATCAG
Organism: Arctocebus calabarensis; assembly: GCA_963573935.1. Classification (NCBI taxonomy): domain Eukaryota; kingdom Metazoa; phylum Chordata; class Mammalia; order Primates; family Lorisidae; genus Arctocebus; species Arctocebus calabarensis. Next base: position 31,406 of record CAUYON010135735.1, read on the forward strand.
GCCTAAGTCATATTTGCACCTGGAATTATGTCTTGTGTGTAACAATCTTGAAATAAATGTTTGTTATCAAATTTATGGCATATGTTTTTGAGTGCAGAGAATGCCATGTGACAAAAAAGCCAATTAGTCCCTTATAAATAAGGTATAATAGAACACAAAGAAGTGAACTATTAGAAAAAAGTTGATACAAAGAACAAAGAAAGGTAGTCAATGTGTAGGTCTACAAGAATTCAATAAAGCTTCATTCATTTTGCTAGAGTAGGGTAATGCTGGTGAACTAAAAAGGTAAAAAAGTCCAATATTTAGAGTTAGTAAGAAATTAAGTAGGTGTGGCAGTTAGTTTGTGTTCCCATCACCAAAAAATATTATCAATTGGATGACTTAAACAATAGACTTTATTCCTCACAGCAGTAAAGTCTGGGAAGTTCGAGATCAAGTTGTAGGCCTACTCATTTCCCTAGTGATTGCCATCTTCTTAGTTTGCAGGTGAATCCTTTCCTTCTGTCTTCTAACATTGGAGAGAAACATATGATTTCTTCATGCATTTTAAGAACACCAGTCCTATTACGTTGGCTCCACCCTCATAATGTCATCTAGACCTAATTTCCCAAAGCTCACACTTTTAAATACCATCACCCTGAAAATGCATAAACATAAGGATTTTGGACAGATCCAAATATTCAATCAATAGAAATTAGCTACCAGGGCACACTTTAATTTAGGACAGACATCTCATCTCTGTAATTTCTAAGAGCATAATGCTATTAGTGTCTCAGCAATTTTTACTCTCTAGGTAAAACAAATACTAATATACTTTTTAAAATATGTAGTTATATTAAAACAACTTTTCATATTCTAACAATTTATCAGTCATTTAAAAAATACACATACAGGGTGGTGCCTGTAGCTCAAAGGAGTAGGGCACCAGCCCCACATACTGGAGATGCCAAGTTCAAACTAGGCCCCAGCCAAAAAACAAAAACAAGCAAACAAAATACATATAACCCAAAGAAAAATAAATCATTTCAGTTATAAATAAGTCTATTTATCAATTAATACAAAAATTATGTCCACTATCCATTATAAACCTTCTTAAATGTTGGAATTACTTTGAAAACCACTATCTCTCATCCCCTATTCTGCATTGACTGATATGCAATGTTTGCTTTTAACTATAACAACTGCTAGAAACTAATATTTGTGGAGATAAGATATTGTATGTAAATAAGAACTATCCTTTTCTCTTTTATTCAAGTCTCACTGGGTGATTTAGAAAGTAGTTTCCATTTGGACCAACTGAAATTCTAATACATTTTCCTGTGTAAATATTTTCTTCCTTCCTTTCTTTCTTTTCTTTCTTTCCTTCCTTCCTTCTTTTCCTTCCTTCCTTCCTTCCTTCCTTCCTTCCTTCCTTCCTTCCTTCCTTCCTTCCTTCCTTCCTTTCTTTCTTTCTTTCTTTCTTTCTTTCTTTCTTTCTTTCTTTCTTTCTAATATAAAGTGACCTGATCTTGCCTGGAGTGAAAAGATCAAATGTTAACTGGGTTCCATAGAGGTTAATTTGGGTCTATAACTTGCCACCAACCACTTAGTTGGCAGCACCATACAAACAACTCAGTATGGCTTCATAACTTTGGGATATCAGTGTCACACAGCTGTGTCTTGCTGAGTGGCACACATTATTGTTTGCTGTGTTTTTCTGTGCCATGATGAGAATGTCAGAGTTTAAATTAGAGTAATGAACAAACATTACATTTGTTGTTAAATTTTGCAAGAGAGTAAGTAGAAACAGAAGCATGTAACTCAAGTGTGCGGGGATAATGCCATGAAGAAAACGACAGTGTACATGTGGATTAAAAGTTTTCCTGAAGGAAAAGAAAGCATCACTGAGGAGGAAAGGTGAGAGTGGCTGCAATGGACAGGCGTGAAAAGGTCAGAAAATAAATGTTCTACATAAATTACAAACATAATTAAACAATGAAAAAATTCATAGGTGACCTCATTATTAACAAGAAATGCAATAAACACAGTACTCACTCTCAAAAACATGAAAACTCAATTCAGCATAAATGACTTCCATCAATATACAAGGAGTCACCTGAAAACAGACACGAAGTGTCTCCGGTATGTGTGCTATCACAGAATCAGCGGTCTGGTTGAAGGCACAGAGAACTAAAAGAAAACTTTTGGAAACTTCATATCTGCCAAAGCTGTCCCTCCAAGGTCCGCTGAAAAGAATCTTTTTGTTGAAAAAAATAGGGTTGATTGGTTTATTCAATGAGGGAGAGTTTTCCACCTTGAGGAAATGAGATCCCAGGAGTGGGCAGTAGAAAGACACACAGAATTTTACTGTGGTTTCAGGCTTTTCAGTGGATTGTCAGTAAGCATGGGTAATTCTTATTTTATATTTTATGATTCTAGTTCAAAAGTCAAGACATACGAAATAAATTTACATCTATAATTGTAAAGAAATAGTGCATAGTAATATTAGTGATGAATTACAAAGGATTTTTGTTTGTTTGTTTTACTTTTGGCAATGTTTCTATGTTTTTATATTCAAGAGTAGTTGGTGACTTAGTTCAAGTGCCAGTCCTGGCTGTTAGAAGCTGCTTTTCTTCTCATTAGTCAGTGATAAAGGCAAGCCCACGTCCATGGCTCTGTGGGGGAGTGTGAAATAGAGAAACTAGGGATAGATGTGAACATCACTGTCACCACCTGCTGACATCAGCGTCATCATCTTCAGCAGAAATTACAATCACACGTGTAGTCTGTGCCCAAAGCGGTACTTTTTTGCAATCATTATCTCATTGTCCTTATAAAAACCCAATGGCTATTATCAACCTCACTTTACAGACTATGAAACTATTAATATTTAGTCTAAGACTACATAGCTAATAATTGGCCCTTCCTTCACTTAATCACCCTAATTACTCCCTCTCTATCCTCAGATTGCAGTTCCACCCTCTGTGTAAAGCTTTGAAGTTTTGCAGCTTCTCAGCAATTTCACGAATTTGACACACTGCCCAGCACAGAGCAGAATTCACTCAGTATATGCTGACTGACATTTCTATCCCTCTATTTAGCCCAGATTCTGTTGGTTCATGAAGAGCATTTAGTCTTTCTTAGAACACAACACGGCCTACGAGAATGCTATAAAATTAAAATCATCAAGTCAATGAATCCCAGGGACACATTTATCAGGGAGTAACTGTTCCATTACCTTGTGCTTCTTAACTCTACTGGATCCTGATGATATCCAAGACAAATTTCAGGAAGGGACCTTAGAGCAGTGGGAAGCCAACTCCTTCCCATTCATAATACTGAAGTATTTGAGTTATCTGGGCCTGTTGAGTCTGTGACCTCGAACCCAATTCTACTTCCTATTCTCCATCTAGAGCTTTTGTACTCTTTTAGGAAAAATATATCTATGTCACAAGAATGCTGTTTTAAAGGCAGCTGTGAAAAAAAATGTAGAATTTATTAAATATTATGAAGAGGAAAGTGGAGCCTAACTGTTTAAATTCATTTAAGGTTTTACAAAGATAATTAGCTTGTGTTCAAATAATTAAAGGGGGGGGACAAATTATGAGGGGTAGTCATAATGCTGGGAGATACAGCTTGTTAACCCAGCATTCTTCATAGTACCTACTATCACAGGTAACACACAGGGGCACTCAAAAAAAAGAACGCCTGCAGGGGGGTTATGATAGGTAGACCAGTAAATTGGATTCCCTTGATCTGTATCTCAATTCTAGGTTACTGATCATCATTCAGGGTGACCTGGGTATATTACTTTAACTTCCTGTGCTTCATTTTCCATACAGTATAATAATACTTGCTTTTATGTCCTGCTTGCTTGGAGAGTGTTAGAGTGTTATAAACACCAAGTTTTATCGTTTATTGCATTTGTATTCAATTTTAGTAAAAAGTTTTTCAATCAGTTCTTGTCAAAGGCATACATTCCCTATTTGAATCTTTTGATTTTTTTATTGTCTGGCCAAGGTCTCAGCGTAACTCCATGGGTAGCTGTTGAAGGGACGGCTGGTATTTTTTAGTGAGCATAGAAATTGGACGGTGGATGTGAAAGTAAGACAGATACTCATAAAGAAAATAAAGACCTGATTTTAACACAGACTTAAATGTTACATGGATTTTACAATCCCCTTGTCAGGCTAAAACACAATAAATGGAAATGTGTCTTTACTGATCCCAGTGAGGCAGTGCCTTGAAACACAAGAATCTGCAGTGCTTACAGTCTCAAAGTAAAACTAAACTTTAGACCAAGACTGACTTGTTATGGGGATTAAACTTGGGGACTCACTCAATTGGACACAAGGTCTATGACAGTGGTGAAGTCACAATCACAAAGAGTCAAGGAAATGTGAAATGGGCTAGAGAGTCGCCTTCACTTTCAAATTTCACAGAGGGCAGAAAAAATAGAGTAAAATGGAATTTAAAGTGTGATCTGGAAAGTCTTCAAAGACTGATGAGATATTTTATTCATGTGATGGACTTTTATAAAAAAGTTCTGAATTTACACACACAATGTATCTTTCAATGTGCATAAATATCTCTGCCTGAGGCTAGCTTTATAGCCTGCCCATTGATCAGGCTTGAAACATACATGTGCCTCTAAAAATTAGTGGTGTTTTTAACCCAGTTTAAAACATAAGAAGTAAGAAGATAAGGATTATTTTGCTTTGAAAGAATAAACATCTATGTTTATTTTAGAAGTAATGTATACAAACCACTCATATTTTGGGGTTCATTTTGCTTGTTTCCATTTATCAGCAATGACAAATAAGGGTGTTAAGACTGTTCACGTGCAGGGTCTTAGGTGGAGGTAAAGTTTTATTTGTCTGGGATAAAAGTTCAGGAGGGCAACTTCTGGGTTGCATTTTAAGTACACTGAGCTTATGAAATTGCCAAATGGGTGTATAATACAGTGGATGTATAATGCAATCATTAATACATGAAAAATTTAATTTCACTATACTTTTGGGTGGATTTGGTGTTGTCACTTTTATAAAAGATTAATTGTTCATATATTTTAGATATGGAATGATATCTCATTGTGATCCTAACTTTTATTTCTCTAATGGCTAGTAATGTTGCATATATTGGCATGTGTTTGTTTTCTGTCTATCCTTTTCATTGAACTGTAGCCTTCCAAATTTGTAATTAGACTATTTCATTTTTTGTCTGTTGAGTTTTGATAGCATCTTATATTTTATAGATATGAGTCCTTGGTTAGGCATATGGCTTATAAATACGCTCATATGTTCTTCCAATCTGTAGCTTATTTTTTCACAATCTTTACAGGGTTTTTCACAGAGTAAAATTTTAACTTTAATGTAGTTCAATTCATTGACTGTTTTATTTTATAGACTATGGTTTGGATGGTGTGTCTCTGAACTCTTCAATTGAGACAGAGGTACTAAAGAAATTGTCCTATATTATCCTTCCATTTTTTGTAGTTTTACATTTTATATTTAAGTCTATGATTTACCTTAGTTAATTTCTGTATAAGATGTAAGGTCTAGACTGAGGGCATTTTATTTTGTTATTATTATTACATAACCACACACATGGTCCAACAATTAAATGCACAAACTCATCCTAGAACTATTACTACATACCTCATTGCTGAATATCACTATGTTCACCTTTAAAGTATTCCCATTAGCCCTCTGGTGACAGTAGTGATATGTTTTTTTTTTTAAAACTGTGAGTAACCAGTTGCTCCAGCACCATTTCTTGAAATGGTTATCGTAACTCCATTGAATTACCTGAATTACATTTTGTACCTGTGTTAAAAAATCAGTGTAGCGCTTTTTCCAAATTCTCTATTCCTTTTCATTGATCTATTTTTTACTAGTAATTCAGACACTTGATTAACAGTAACCATATAACAAATCTTAAAATCAGGCAGGATACTTATTCTGTCTTTTTTCTTTTTCAAACCAGATTTACCTATCCTCGTGTCCTTTTTCTTTCTTAAAAATTTTAGTATAATCTTGTCTTTACATATAAAACATATTGCTGGCCCCGTGATAGAAATAGTGTTGAAAATGTGATCAGTTTAGGGAGAATTAACATCTTTGGTGCATTTTAGTGTCTGTTGTTCTGAACAGAAACTGAATTATCTTTAGTCAGTGGGTTGTTTTAGATGGCTGTTCTTGAGGTTTTTTGTTTTTCTTGGTGTTGATTTCTTCAGAAGTTCTTCAAATACTTTTTCAGCACCATTTTCTCCATCTTCTTCTTTCGTATAGTTCATTGCATGTGCCCCAGAGGCTCTACTCTTTTTTTTTGGCGCCTATTCAGTTGGGCAATTTTTTATTGCTATATCCTCAAGTGTACTGATTCCTTCCTCTGTCCTCCATTTGACGGCTGAGCGCACCCATTTGTGTGGATTACTTTATATTTTACTTCTTAAATTTCAACAGGGTTCTTTACATTTTATATTTATTTTCTATGACTTTCCATTTTTGTATGATTAGACTTCATGCTCTTAAATTTATTTTAAACGTGCTTGTATTTCTCACCAAAACATTTTCATGGTGGTTGGCTTTAAATTTCTTGACAGATATTCTCACATCTGTGTTATTCGCGAGGTGAAAATTGTTTATTATTTTCCCTTCAATCACTTTGAAAACCTTTCTGTTCTTTTTCTTTTCATTTGGCGATTTTCTGTAAAGACATGACCATTTGGGGTATTATGTATAAGACTCTAGGTTTTATTTATATCTTGTGTTTGGGAGGCTTCCTCCCTCTGATCCCATTCTAATGAGTGAAGAGGTATGCTATTTTACCATGGCCAGATGACTGTAGAAGTTCAGATTCCCCACTTGGTCCCTATTTGTACCCCTGAGTATAAGAGCTGCTGGTTACATCTGGGCAGGTGTTTAGTTTAGGCTCCCCACTGTAGTATTCCTGGTTGGGAGAGAGGAAAATATAGTTTTATCATTCCCTAGATGACTTTCATTGCATTACAGGATCCTTTACTGCTGAACAGTGATACGAGTCCTGACTTTCCACCAAACCTCCAATGACACCGCCCCAGTACAAAAGGAAAGGGGAACATTTTTATCCCCAGGTAGAAGTCAAAGTTCAGGATTTGAAGTGGTATCTTGTGACACAGACATGGGCAGGGAAAGCTTTAAAAATTCTAGCGAGGTTGAAAGTCCTGGTTCTTTACTTGATGTTCATTGGCGTTAGGGTGAGGCTAGATAACTGTCTCTGGAATGTTTGGCTGGTGTAGAACAATATTGTTTAAAAAGTTTTGTCTTGGGTGAGGTTAGATAATTGTTTCTGGAATGTTTGGCTGGTATAGAACAATATTGCTTAAAAAGTTTTATCGAACAAGATTGTTTCTTTCCTGGTTCTTTAGCCAGACTGAGCAGCCTTTTGGAGAGCTGTAAGTATGTATGTGTCTCTGTGTGTATGTATGTATGTATTCATTATGTTCGTTGGTATTTTCAGGCTGGCAATTTTCCCAGCCTTGGCTACCTAAAACAAAATGAAAGCAGAGGGATCCCCCAAACTCACCAATCGCTGTGTCACGGGGTCCTGAGCCTCTCTCTCCCTTCAAGAGTCTTCTTATATTTCTTTTTATATATGATGTCCTTAGTTTTTATTTGTATTTAGTGAAATAAATACAGTACATTAAAATGTAAATGATGATGAAAGTCTCCATCACTCTGGAAATGGAGGTCTCCAGAGTTTTTAATGAAGCATGTTGCCATTTTTTTCTCCCACATAACATATGGTTCACAGGAGAATTCATTTGTATGTGACTATATTTGCTGTATATGTTATCAAAGAGGCAGGTATTCATCTGTAAAACTATTTATATATTTTAGCAGTCAAGACCAGGGAAGTCACTAACTATGCTCTGTATTTATGTTATAAATTTGTCTCTTTTTTGGAGCTGTTTCATTTAAGATCGTTCCAGTTCCACCAATGTTCCTGTAAACCAAGCATCAAACTACAGATGTACCATCTGAATCTATGAAAATAAATAAATAAATAAATAAATAATACATACATATATACATACATAAATTTAAATCTTACTCATTAAAAGTTGGAAAATGTGGGTTAACAAAACTGCCTGTTTTTATAATAAAATTTCAAAAAGGAGATGAGCTATACTCCTCAAAAAAAACTTAAACTTTTTAAAAACAGAAATATATGTTTTCTCAAATTTAATTATTTTTTCCCAAAGTAAAGATCAAGTGTTGCATTCTCAATAAACGTTTGAATAAACTATGTACAAAACATTAAGCATACAATCTCATCACTCTGAGTCTAATCACTTACGTATTTTTACTCAATTATTTTCACAAGACTCCCACCCAAAGGAACGGACCCGAGTTACGAGGTGGCAAATACCATTCCCGCTCCCACAGGCCGTGATGTTACGTTTCTGCACGCTGATGACCACTGTCACCTTCAGAGGCTCCCTCAAGCACACCGCTACTCATCTTTAAGCAATGTTATATTACAATGTTCTTTCTCACACACCGTTTTTCCATCTGCTGCGTAGTCAGTCAGGTTGGAGACGTGTCTCTGACCGGGACGGAACAGCTACCCACCAGCGACTCAGAGCATCTCATAGTTTTTCTCAGTAAAGTCAGCCTCACTTCCCACCAGTTTAAGTACTGGCACATTGGATTTCTTTTGGGCCCTGCCCCGCCGCTCCACGTTCTCGGGAGCAGCGGAAATAAATGATCACCCTGGATGGCTATGAGACCGGGTGAACTTAGCGCAGCCTGGTGACCCACCCGCGCGAACGGCTGGCTCGGTCCCTTGCTTCCCGCGCAGCCTCCACCGCGAGCGGCGACGCTCAGCAGCCGCGGTCAACAATCAGGCCAGGGCGCTCCCGGGCCGCTGGTAGCACCACGGTGGGACCTGTTTCCCGACCTCAGCTCCTGCTTTGAGGAGGCGTCGATCTCATAGTCTGTCTCCATCAGTCCATCTCCGGAGGGGACATAGCTGCCCAGAGAGAGTCCAACAGCGAGAAGCTATCCTGCGGAGGCTGGAGAGCGAGGCAGGTGGAAAAGGATGCCCCCTGCAGGCGACAGTGTGAAATTCAACCCGCTGACTCTCCTGTCTGCGCTGCTCCCAACAGCAGGTGAGTCCAACAGGGTGAAGCGACCTGAGCCAAGAGTGCTGCTAGTGCTGTCACCAGGGAGGGCCGAGGCTCACAGCTCAGCCATTTCCTTGCAGTGCCTCATTTATTGCAGCAGCAAAACCTTTTGGAGGAAGCCTCAGGACTGCTTCCTGCATGCAGCGGCAAAAGGCTTTTTTCCTAACAAAATCAAAATGTTTCTTACCACCCCTAATAGTCGTGAGCATACATTCACAGATTACAGAGAGGCCAACTAAGTGAAATACAATCCAAATACAAGAAGGAAATTGCCATTAGCTATTGTCCCCACACTGGAGGCGTCTCATTAGTCACAGTTCCTCGTCCCCCAAACAGGTGTTCAGGGAGCCAGAGAAGGCAGAGAGGTTCTGGAGTCTGTGTGATCTTGTTTAAAAAAGAGATGTCTCTGGACCCATGAAATAGCTTGTTTCAATGTCTGGGGGATAAGTGGTGAGAGAACGCACTCATTTCTTGTTTTTCTGTCCTCTGAGCGAACTAAACAAGTGGGAAATAAGGCAATTTATAGTTAGCTACATTTTTAGAGAAGTGACCCTTTCTCAGCGATTCCAGATGGGACTTTTAAAGGTATTATTTATATGTAAAAGAATATAGAAAGTTCAATTGTACAAATGAATGAGTTTTGGCAAATATATGTAAACATTGAATAATTACATCACCCCAGAAATTCCCCGTATGTCCTTTTTCGGATGGCACCCTCCTCAAGGGGAAACATTTTTGAAAACTTTTATTGCCATAGATAATAAATGGCTGCTCTTTAAAACTTTACAAGGAGAATCACAGAGTATATATTCTGTCCAGCTGTTTTCTCTTAGTAAGATGTCTCAGTTTCAGCCAAGTTTTTGAATCAGTAGTTTGTTCCTTTTTACTACAAAGTGAAAGGTATCCATTGTATGGATCAACCACAATTTGTTTATGATTTTCTTTGTTCATGAACAGTTCAATTGTTTTCCCTCCTTGTCTTTTATAAAATGAAGTTGCTAAAAATATTATTGTACAATATTTGTGTGGATATTTGTTTTCAATTCCTTTGGCAATCATACATATATATGTATGATAGAATTTGCTAAATAATAAAATATGTTTTGTGATCATGAGACACCGGCCTCCTGTTTTTGAAAGCGGGTGCTCCAGTTTTTACTATGCTCAGCAACACAACAAATGAAGGAGATCTAGCTACTCTCTATCTTTGATCACAATTAATACTTCAATTCTAGTCTGTAGCTTGCATTTTTATTTTATTTATTGTACCCTCTTTTGGCTTTAGTAAAAACCAAGAACTTTTAAATTGCTAAAACACTCAGAAGAAAGGAAAATTAATTTCATCAACTGTTTCTTTCCTTAAGAAGTGTGATGTAAACTAAGTTTTATGAAATTTAATAACGTGAACAATGTAGCTAATATTGACACTTCATTTCATACAAAATGAGTATGCGAAAATAATTCAGAAAGTAAACATGTTGGTTTAATACATGCTGCATAGAATGACTGTGCTCGTCAAATGACCTCATTCTGCAGAAGTATGTCATGGGCAGCCAGTGACTGAACTTCAGAGGGAATGAGTTTAGGTTTTAAAAGAAACATGTTTGTTTTTTTCCCAGTACTTCTCAATGAAGAGAACCTATGGTGTACTTGAGAAGGTGTACTTGGTTCTGCTTAACCTGTATTTCTGATTCCTTTGGTTTGTTAAATTTTAAATGTTTTCGAGAGAGAGAGACATCGCTGGAAAAGAAAGGAATTCTACTGACTGTAGATGATTTTGCACCATCGAGTGTTTATAGTTGCTTATACACAGAGTCCTCCCACCAGAAGTCTTCACTGAATTCTCTAAGTAGGTACACTATATTTATTCGTATTCTGTTTAAAAGAAATGCTCTATGTTGCTGGTTCCTCTCTTTCTGAGAAGGGGCAGAAAGGCTCCTCTCTTTCTGCCCCTTAACTTAAATATGATTAAGCAAGTAAATCATGATTTTTTGATATAGTTCAAATTTAACTGACCTAAAATAGGCTTAGGAATTTTAGTTTTTCCCAGCTCTATTAACATAAGAAGGCTGCCACACACCACTTCACGTGACTCGACATACTCTGTGTACATCAAGTTACTGTGATCAGTTTTGTACCAGACTATGGAGTCATGTTTCTTTTCCATACATTTAGAAGAAGTAGGCCAGCTTTTCCTTGTTTACTTTAAAAAAAAAAAAAGTATGTTTAAAATGTTACTATCTCTTTGGCTTTAATATCTTACTTTATCCTGTTGAAATACAAAAAATAGTTTGTATTGTTAAAGATAAAATAGAAGTGGACTTAATTTCACATAAGGACATGCTTTCAGTAGCTAATAACTGGTTGATGTTTTGTTTTTGTTTGAAAAAGATGAAAAATAGCAAAGTTTTTTTCTTTTTTGCGGTTTTTGGCTGGGGCTGGGTTTGAACCCACCACGTCTGGTATATGGTGCCAGTGCCCTACTCCTTTGAGCCACAGGCGCCACCCAAAAAATAGCAAAGTTTTTTTTTAAGTATATATTTTTCCCAAGAAATCTAAGACATGTAAGAATGTGCAATAGGGTAAAATCAAAGAATAGCCTTGCTCTACCTGACATTATCACAGCAGGCACATTTCAAACATCTTTGTCAATTGTTCAGTATTTTTCCATTTTCACGAAAAATAAAATTCTGATTTATGACTATAATTATATGACCTAAGATATGTAGTAAAGCTCTGAGCAATGTTAAGTGTATCTATAATCAAGTCCCAGACACGTGAAGCATAAGCGGAAGCTCCTGGAATAGGCAGAAACTCCTTTGAGGGCAGGTCTCCACATTTCTAATGCTCTGCATGGGTCATTTTAAAGATCCTGGCACAGGTGCTGAAAATATATTTATCTGAGAAAACACCCAGGTTTTCTATATTCTCAAGTGACCTTTAAACAGTGTTCTTGCTTCTAAGATGCCGTATCTTTCAGGGCTGATGTAGTACATTTGTAGAAGATGGTATGTATAAAAATCAGAGTCCACTGAGCCCCATGACAACACTTTTGACAAGAAACTCTTTGGTCTTTTAATTTGTGTTTTCAGAGTTTATTTTTTTGCAGAATAACTATGATAATGTTCAAACAAATTTTACATAGTAAAACAACTCCAGATCTCTGGCATAGCAGCAAATAAACACAGTTCAAAATGTGCCCTCAGCCTACTCATGGTTCCTGCATCTAAAAAGCAGTTTATCTCACAATATTCTGTCTTTCTTTCTCTATTTATCTTCTCTGTTTCTGTTAGTCACACACACATACAGGTATGCTAATCTAGTCTCCTTCACCCAGGTGATGATCTGAACCTGAAATACCATCCTTCTTCCTACTTTTCTCTACCCAATTCATACTTCATCTTTCAAAACTCAGTTCACCTTATTGTTTTCAACAAATCTTTCCCTGGCTGAGCACTGCAGCTCACGCCTGTAATCTTAGCGCTCTGGGAGGCCGAGGTGTGTGGATTGCTTGAGCTCAGGAGCTTGAGACCAGCTTGAGCAAGAGCGAGACCCTGGCCTCTGAAACTAATGGGTCATTGTGGCTGGAGCCTGTAGTGCCAACTACTGAGGAGCTGAGGCAAGAGGACCCCCCCTTGAGCCTGAGAGTTTGAGGTTTCTGTGAGTTGTGACCCAAGGCACTGCACCCAGGGTGACAGAGTCAGACTCATGCTCAAAGAATAAAAAAAAGTCTTTCCTTGAGCAGATCTCAATCAGCATTAGTTCATGGAGAGTGAATCTTAGTTATATGCTTGCATATGTATTTCTTTCTCTTTGTACTTACATTTACTCTTAACTTTTGAAAATATAATTCTTGTCTATACCATGTGTCACAGTGAACTATGCCTTATATATTTAGCATCATTAAATATAGTCCTCAAGGATGTGAGTTCTTTCTTCAGGAAATATTTTATTTCCAGAACACCAAGTTATATACACTCATCTCAAACAAGTTTGAAAATAAGGAGAAGTATAAAGACAAAAATTAAAATTACATGTACACAATTATGATTTAATAAAATTGTTTAAAAAAAACTACATGTAATTCTATCACTTGAGCACTATTGCCATTTTGACTGAATATTTTGACAGTAATGGGATCATATGTGATATGGATTTAACAAAATTTTGTGAATAAATGGATATGTTAATTCACTTGTTAAGTTATAAATGTCTTGATATAAATCAAGCTCTTAGTTTAATTATAAAAATAGCAATTACTTTTAGAGTTTGATAGTTCACATTTAACAATCAATTATAATGCAGATTTAGGCAATGTTATTCAGCTTATCAGGTTAGTATATCTAAATTTCTTAGTTCCAGCTATAGGTTCTGGTAAGCAATATTTACATGAGTCAAATGAGATAACTTCTTATCTTAGGAGCTGAAATGAGATTTTTACCTAATTTTTCTGAATAGGTAATTTTTAGTTGACTTGGTTTTCAGTCCATGCTTACATTATAACTCTTACAGTATATGAACTCTGATCTCATTAAAATATCTCTAACCTTATACTCTAGAAGCAGTAAAATAGAAAAAAAACCAGATAAGACTGGTATTTAAAAATGATTTTTTTAGACAATGCAAGATGGATGTTTTTTAATTTATTCTGCTTAAGGGAAAACTTCCAAATACCTCAGGATAAAGACGCTTGTACTAGGCTGTTTACCACAGCCCAATTTACAACTGGTAAAATGTGGAAACAGCCTAAATGTCCTTTAACCCAGGAGTGGATTGGTAAGCTATGGTATATGTATACCACAGAATATTACTCCGTCATCAAAAGTAAGAGCATTTTCAAGTCAAAGAAATGGTAATTGTTTTATCATTAAGTATATTAAAGTATATTAAAATTCTTGATCACAAATAAGACAGACTTAAGACTTATCCCTCATATATTTCTGACTCCTTCTCCAAATCCAATATCAAAATGAACAACTGATATCAAATTCCTCAATGGGTTCCTAATGAAATTAGATTCATTTATTATCATTAGATACATTACTTAATGTGGCTGCAAGGCCCCCAATTCTCTCTCTGATTTCACCTTGCACCCCTGCCTCCTCCCATGCTCCCACTGCACCTGCCTTCTCCTTCCCCTGCCCGCATTTCCAGTAGCCTCAGTCTATGCTATTCCTCTGCCTGAAATGCTCTTTTCCCATGAGGACTCTTCTTATCTTTTAGGCTACTTAGAGGTATTTTCAGAAAAAAATGCTTCCCTACCTACTCATTCATAGCCTCATGGCTTCTTTTTTCTTTCCTTTCTTATTTTTATCATAAATTGTAATCAGATGTTTATTTATGTTTATTTGACTAATGTTATGCTCTACCAGAACATGAGTTCTATGAGGGCTTGGGGCATTTTGTCCACTGTTCCATCCCAGTGTTTGGCACAGGGCCTAGGCTTGAGAACTAACATACGGTTTTAATTAGGAGCCAGGAACCACTCATAGCAATTTCTGAACATCAACTTGTTCAATCCTCACAACCACCTTTTAAAAATAGGTATTAGTGTTATTGTTATCCCCATTTCACAGAAGAAAATGAACACAAAAGGTTAACCAGGTTTCTCAAGTTCAAAATCTAGGAAGAAGTTTTCAGAATCTAATCTGAGACAGTCTCAGGATCTAAACCTAGACTGTCTGGGTTCACAGTCTGTACTACGTCCCACGGGCCAACGCCTAAGAAAGGATCTCACTTCTAACAGAGATATGTGAGCTGACTGCACGTTTTTCATTTGCCTGGCTGACACCATTTTAAAAAATAAAAACCACTTTGAAAATATAAAGAAGGTTCTCAGACAGTTCAGCTCACCAGTGTGGTGGGAGGGATATAAAGTATAAGTCCATGTACACAGTCACTATGGGAAAATTTTAGTGATGGCAAGTTGGAGAAAATGGAAAGGAAGTTAAGCAAGATGCTGAAATCACTGATAAGGGCTTTGAATTAAGGAAGTCCTAGGAGCTCCAGCGAGGAGAGGGATAGGAACTATCCATCGGATTGTTGAATGAGAGCCAGAGTAGAGGATTAAATGTCAGTAGAGAATACTGATGTCACAGTTGTAAAACCGACTACCTGACAGTCAAAGCTATGTGTTCATGAACTTAAATGCAGTCATTAAAAAGATTCCAAATGATGATCTGTATAAATCAGCCAAATGCAAGAACATTTATAGCTATTTTAAAAATAGGGAAGAAAGAGTTTAAACAGTGCATCTGGGATGCTTCCTTTTCTTTCTTTCCACCTGCAATTCTTATCCAGTCCTTTAACCTATTCCAATTGAGTATTAATTCACGTGCAGAAAAATGGAAAAATCATTTATTCTTGCTATACGCTGAAGGCAAGCTGATTTGGTTTTAAAATAAAATGAAATAAGCAATTTAACAGAAGTACCTTCAGAGATAGGAATTAGAAATTCTGTACACACATCTTCAGTTAACAAATACATATCACATAAAATGTGCCTATCACTTGGGTTATAAACAAAATGGCAAAGAACACCTTGTACTGCCCTTAGGAAGTCCACAGTGTAAGCAGTAATCTGAAATACACTGTGGTAGGACAGGCACAGAGAAGAGTACAACCAGTGGCCTGGAGAGAACAGGGAAGGCTTTAAGGAAGAAGTGGTGTAAGACCTGGATCTGGAAGCATACACAGGGCTTCGTTATGTCCTAAAACGGGGAATAATATTCCAGGGAGAAGGAAGAGGATACACAGAAGAACATGCCCCCACTAGGGAAGTGAAAACAGTTTCCTAAAGTTGAAGATTAGACATCATTAGGGAAATACATTAAAAAGAAGATAGAGTTCAAGGCTGCAAACAAACCTTGGAGATTCTTGTCATTGTAATAAGAAAGCAGAAGTATATTCTGTAAGCGGCAGTAATTCATCAATGGATTCTAAATAGAGAATAAAGTATCATTTAGTCAACAAGCTATGAAAGAGAATGAAATTGCAGCAAGAAAGGCCAGAACTACTGTTCCACTCCAAGAGAGAAATTTATCTGGACGTAAGCTAAGACAGCAGTTATTAATTAATTCAAAATATTCATTGAATGCTCCTTATATGTCAGGCACTATTCTAGGTATTAGGATGCAACAATGAATCATAAATATAAAACCCTATTGTCATGGAGCTTATAATAGATTATAAATAAATATTTAAGTGCCAAGAAGAAGAATAATATGGGATAAGGAAAGTAATGGAGAAGGGAAATGTGGTTTAGGCTGAGGAAAGAACAACTGCAAAGACCCAAATGTATGGATCTAAAAAAAAAAGTATGGAAGCCAAAGACCAGAGTGAGGTGGAGGGTGGTGATGAAAGCAGACAGGTTGGGGCAGGAGGTGGGCTGTAGATCATACAGAGTCTTTCGGATCATAGTAAGGTTTTCATTTTCGTTCTAAATGTGCTGCACAGCAATTAGAGGATTTATGCACATTGTGTGTGTGTATAAAAGCTATGCATCTATGTATATATAATCTGAATCAGGGCCTAGAAAGATTTCTCTGGGTGGCAAGTTTAGGAAAGACTCTGTAGTGTAAAAATAGAAGGAGAGAGATCAGTTACAAGGTTACTGCAATGTTCTAAGAAAGACAGAAGCCCGGCAGTATGAGAAGTGTTCAGACTCTCAACTTAGTTTAAAGTAGAGCTAATCTGATTTGCTGTTGAATTGGACGTAGTACGTAAAAGAACAAGAGAAGTGAAGGTAATAATAGGAATTCAGAGATACTGATAGGTTTGAGAAATAAGAAAAGGCAGGAATGGGACAGAATGGAAGCTGTGTGATTATGCACTTAAAGACTTGAGTTTGAACTCCAGAATCCTTTCTTGGCCAGTTATAAGCTGTGCACATCAAGTGGGTAACTCAACTTCTATGAGCCTCAATTATCCCAAATACAGCAAAATAGTATAATGATACCTATATAATCCTGTGTTATAGTGAAGAACAGAGGTAATATATGCAAACCGTGGGTTTCTGTGTTTTTCTCTCAATAGGAGTTTAACTAGATGATGGCTATTATTCATGGTTAGAGAAAAGGAGGTGTCTAATATGAGGTTCAGACGTGATGTCTCGGTTATCTGGAGATGGGTAGAGTTTTCTGAGAGATAGAGAACTGAAGCGATCATAGTAAAAGATTCAGAAGGCTGGAGAGACCATTATTTCAGTTTGGAATAAGGAAGTAATGTCCTATGGGCAGCTCAAGATGTCTGCCTAAAAGATCAGAGGAGAGATCTGGGCAGTAGACAGATTTCAGTCACCACCTTCTGGACATTAGCTATAAACACTTAAAGTTAAACAGGCAAGCTGGGGAAGTTGCAAGGCATAGGATGATGGGCCCTTGGGGTTAAAGTTTTGTTAATGAGAGAAGTCGTATTTGGGCAAAATTGTTAAGAACTGAGATATATACATATATGTGTATATATATGTCTATATGAGAACAATTAGATGACAATGAATTAGATAACCTAGACGAAATGAATAAATTCCTAGAAACTCACAAACTACCGAAACTGCTTCAAGAAGAAATAAAAAAATTCAACAGACCTATAGCAACCAAAACATTGAATTAAATATAAGAAATCCTCACAAAGGGAAGTTCGGGATCAAATGGCTTCACTGATGAATTCTTCCAAATATTTAAAGAAGAATGAATACCAATCCTTCTCTAACTCTTCTAAAAAAGATAAGTAAGGAGGGAATACCTTTGAACTCATTCTGTAAGGATAGCATTGCCCTTGATACGAAAGCCAGACAAAGATATTACAAAGAAAGATAGCTACAGACCAGTATCTTTTATAAATCTTAATACAAAAGTCCTAAAAAAAAAAAAAATAACCAAAAGACTAAAAGCTAAATCTAAAAGCATATTAAAAGGATTAGTAAAACAATGGAAAAAACACAAAGCCATCTCAACTGATGCAGGAAAGGCATTTAATAAAAATCCAAATCCCTACCTTGATTAAAAACAAATCAGAAAATCAGTAGAGAAGGGGAAAGGGAGCTTCCTCAACATAATAAAGGGTATTATGAAAAAACTCCACAGCTAACACCATGTTGAGGGATGGAAGATTTAAAAAGAATACAAAAGAATGGATCCCCCTACTCTAAATGGACCAAAGACCTAAAGATAAGAGCTAAAACTATAAAACTCTTGGGGAAAAACACAAAAGGAAAAATCTTCATGACCTTGAATTTGGCAGTGTATTCTTAGATGTAACACCAAAAGCATGATCAAATAGAAAAAAAAGTAAAATGGACTTCATTGACATTAAAACTTTCAGGCATCAAAGGAAATTATCAAGAAAATGAAAAGAAAACCTACAGAATAGGAAAAGATACTTAGATATCATATATCTGGTAAAGGTCTACTACTCAAAATAAATAAAAAAAACTCATGACAAAAAAACAGACAACACAATTTTTAAAGAGCAAAATACTTGAATAGACATTTCTCCAGAAAAGACATACAAATGGCCAAAAAGCACATGGAAAGATGCTCAGCATCAGTGTTCTCAGAGGAATGTGAATCAAAATTACAAAGAGGTACTTCACATCCCCTACGATGGCTATGTTTAAAAAAAGAGAAAACAATAAGTGTTGGTGAAGATGGAAAGAAACTGTAATCCTCATGCACTGCTGGTAGAAATATAAAATCGTGCAGTTCCTGTGGAAAACGATAGGCAGTTCCCTAAGAAGACAAACACAAAATCACCGTAGTGGCTCAGCAATTCCACTCCTAGGTATAAATGCGAAAGAACTGAAAACAGGAACCCAAATACTTGTATACCCATGTTCACCTAGCACTATTCATAACAGCCAAAGAACAGAAACCACCCAAGTGCCCATCAATCAATGAATGGGTGAACAAACTGTGACATATAATGCAATGGAATGACCTGCCCACACATGCTAATGTGCGTGAACCTTGAAAGCATTATGCTAAACAAAAGCAGCTAGTCACAAATAGTCACTCATTATATGATTCATCTATATGAAATAGCCAGAATAGGTAAAGCTACAGAAGTGAAAGCAGATTGGCAGTTTCCAGCATCTGGAGGGCAAAGTGACTGTGTAATAGGTTAGAGTTCTAGTTGGGGGTGATGAAAATGTTTTGGAGCCAGATAGTGGTAGCATTTACACAACATTGTCAATGTACAGTCACTAAACTGTTCCCTTTAACATGAGTACTTTTGAAGTCATGTGCATTTTACCTCAATTAAAAAAAAAAAAAAACACATTTCCCTGGCAGGATGACAGGGTGGATACAATAAGAAACAGTGAGGGTCCGGGCTGTGTGCTACTAGTAGGTATGAAAACTGAGAGGAAGTAACTGATCTGAGAGCTCTTTAAGTGGAAGAGAGTTGGTGAGGGAGAGGAGGATGACTTCTATCCACAATGAATAGGCTAGGAGGACAAGATTTTGTAGCAAAAACAGACCGTTCTCTAATGAGCAGGATGCATTTCAGGGAAATTTAAGAGGCACTTAGAAACATGGATCTCTACTCAACAGATCAGTACAGGTTGCAAATGAAGATGGGAGAGGTATGAACATATATCATAGAAGCAAATGGGATAGAAGCAGACAGAAAAAAATACCATGATTATAACCTTATAGTCTTAAAAAAATAACATAATGATTCAATTTACCTGCAGAAATATTCAACAAAAACATTCAGCATAAATGAAAGATGGGTTGGGCATGATGGTAGAAAGATGACCATGCAGAACTAATATTTAATGTCTATTAAACACCAGTTATTTATATAACTTGTACAATTAAATTATCTATGTAGGTTTTATCTTAATGAAAATGTTCCCAATGAAAGCAGCAATAAATTAAACCAACTGAAATTATTGTGCTAGGGAGGCTGATCCTGCTCAGTGCACAGCTTTACCTGTGTACATTTCTTCCTCTACAAGTAGTTCTTTCCTTAAAGAAGTTTACTGCTGATAAAGGTATTTTTATGAGTAGGCCCACTGGGAGTACATTGTTGTTGCATTAACCTTACCCCTGAAGTTTCATGGAAGGACAAGGAAAACATCTTGCGTCTGTAAGTTCCCTTTCATAGGGATTGACTGCCCAGGCTTTATCCACTGGGACATGCTAATGGTGATGGATCTAAGTTCTTGAGTTTCCTTCAAGATTTAAGTAGAATTCTATCCTGTGTAACTTCACACATCACAACTTTAACGTTTCTTCCTACGCCGATTCCCTAGCATCTGTGTCAACTCTGTTAATTGCCCATCTCACACAAAAGAACAGTGTCGGCTGAGAAACTCATTTTTTTTCCACTAAATTGATCACTGCTAAGATTAATTTTACTGACAATGGTAGTATTTTTCCTTTCATGAATAAAGTAATCAGCTATGTCAAATAATTCCATTTCAATTCAAGTGTCACATGCAGAAAAACTAAACAGTAACAGGACTATTTATCAAAGAAGGAGTCCACTTGTATTTTGGAAATTCAGGGTTTGGCTTTAACAAGGTAAATACCCTGACTAGCCTAATGTCTGGTTTAACTGTCATGAACCTATCAAAGATTTGGGCAGACATATAAAAGCTTCTTCAAAGCTTCATGCATTCTAAGACGACTGTTGTAGAAGATAAAAAGAAAAGAACAGAAAGAATCATGCATTTATACCTTGGAAGAACAACTTAATGGCATTAATACAGGGTGCATTATATCTTATTAAAAAATCAGAGTTTATTCGCTGCCATTAAACCAAGATGAGTAAGATTTCTAAAGTGTGGTTATATGGATCATGCAATCAAAAGCTATGAACAGTGCAAGACATTACCAGGCACAGACCATCACCATACATACACACAAATGCACACGCATACATAAACATACACAAACACACCTCTCCTGTTATTGAGAACACTATGGAAAGAAAAGAAAATCCAAACTCACATCACACTGAAAGGGCTTCTCTCCAGTGTGTGTCCTCTTGTGTTCATCCAGCCCACGCTTCTGGCTGAAAGCTTTGCTGCACTCTGAGCACTTGTACGGCTTCTCCTGCAATGAAAAGAGACCACCAAAAATGCCAGTGAATGAGTGAATGCAGAGAGAGCCCTCCTTAGTAAGGGGTGTGTTTGAGGAGGGACACGATTTATCAAGGTCTGCAGGATGCTTCAGTAAATTCACAGGGATGCTATGAGGTATTTTAAATTTTCAGGGGAAACAGCCATAATCAACATCTGCTAGACACCGAAAACTACTAGCTCAAGGCAGTTCAAAGTTTCGCAGCTAGTGCGCTACATTTTTTTCTAGGCTATCCCATCTATGCAAAGCTGGATTAGGAGTGGCTGCTGAGATCTAACTACTTTAATTGAACTATTAGGTAATTTCTTTTAGTCCAGAAGTGCCATAAAAATTCACTGTGACACTAAGGAATAGAAAGTACTGTCCCTTTGCTGAGACACCAAGAAAGTCTGAGAACCTCTCATGTAGATAGTGCCAACTGTTTACTGTCAGAGAGGGATTACTAGGAATGAAACCATTGAACTAATTTTTTTACAGACTTTAGGGTAAGTTTAAAAACTAGAGCTCGACAGCAATTTATGTATTTTCATTTCTATTACCCAATCTATTTCCCTAGAGAATGTTCTTTTATAAATTTGAAATTCGTTTTTTAAAATGAGGCATTTTTTTATTATAAAAGCAATAAAAACTCTCTTAAGTAAAAGAACTATCTCCAAAGGAAGAGAAAACATGTCCAAATTCCTTAGCCATCTTTTTTTTTTTCCTCATGGCCTGGATCATAGCTTACCCTTAGCTATCTTTAATATTGGAAATTTGATCATATCACCATCTTCTTAGTCTGCATTGAATTGTGAAATAAATTAGTTAACATTTTTCATTCAAATAGCTGGCAAGATACTACTAAGCACATCAATAAAAAGTTCTGTACAGATTTAAATAAACTTGCAATGATATTTTTTTTCAAATATACCTTTAAAAATATTGCTATAACACTCTTTTGGATTATGGTAGTGTACATTACATTAACAAGTTGTAGCTCTATCTTCTTAGTATTCAAAATTATAATTGTTTGCAGATCTACAAAACAGTATACAAATAGACAGACATAGATGTTTCCCCCAGCTAGCTTAGGAAATGAGGCAATCTCATTGTAGGCACAACTACCGATGGGCCCCCACTCCCACTGCAGCAGTCTCCCGTCTGTTCAGGAATGGCCATTCTCCTAGACATGCTACTTAGCATTCCCTTGCCTTCCTATATTTTGCCTTCCTCTATATTTTTTATCACCTCTGTATGGATAGGACCCTAAAGGCAAGTATTATTTCACTTTTACCAGTATGTAAAATAGAACATACATTCTGTATGTACTTCCGGTGTGTTCTTTTGAGATGTAGTTATTGCGGACAGTTACCTTTATAAGCTTCTAGCCCCCCCCCCTTGATTTTGTGAGCTCCTACTCACCAATTTTTAATGCTGTGTAATAGTACTTTCAATGGACATATATCACAATTTACTTATCTACTATGTACTTTCTTCAGTGATGGGTAGGTAAGTTCGTTCCAATTATTCAGTCTTCCAGATAATAATGCTCTGAATAATCTTCTACGTGTAGACTTGAACACAGGTGAGGGTAATTCACTAATGAATATATATCCACAAGTGGGCTTGCATCTTTAACTTTTCTATAAATGGCTAAATATCTCTACAAGGTTAAACCATTTTACATTCCAATTTTTAGTGTGTTCTGGTAGTTCTATCATATTATCTTACAAATTTTGAGACTTTCACTAGTTACATGAGTGTATACAAATTTAAAACTATTATGATATTGGAAAATAGAATCTTTTATCATTTTTTAAAATCTAAGAATATTTCAGTTACATACTTTGCTTTTGTATAGTTTATGTCAAAGTTGTATTTGTGCCCCTCACCCAGAAAGTGTGCAATGAACCCCCTGGGTGGGAATTTACCCATCCTCACCTCTTCTCTGACCCCTTGAATTTCAGAGTTCTGCTTTCACATGATCAACTACTTCCAATTTAGTCCTGAGTACATGTGGTGTTTGTTATTCCACTCTTGTGATACTTCCCTCAGGAGAATGGTCTCCAATTCCACCCAGGTAATTATCAGAGATTCTAGACCACCATCTTTTTTATTGTTGAATAGTATTCATATATATCACATTTCACTGATCCATTCATGAAATGCTGGGCACTTGGGTAGTTTCCACATGTTTTGTGATTGTGAATTGTGCTGCTATAAACATTTAAGTGCAAGAGTCTTTTTTATAAAACGTCCTTTCCTCCTTTGGGTAAATACCTAGTAGTGAGATTGCAGGATCAAATGGTAGGACTACTTTAAGTTATTTGAGGAATCTCCACACAACTTTCCATAGAGGATGGACTGGTTTGTAGATCAACAAACACATGGAAAAAAATCCTATTAAGTCTCTAATGATCAGTAAAATGCAAATCAAAACCACAATGAAGTATCACCTAACCCCAGTGAGAATGGCTTATGTCAGAAAGTCTCAAAGCCACAGATGGTGTGGTGGGTGCACAGAGAAAGGAACACTCTCTTATCATTTTGAAGTGATTTCTTATTTGTAGTAACTGTTTTTACCTTAAAATTAATGTGATTGTAATATAACTAATGAAAGTTTTTTCAATTACTGTTTACACCATATACCCACCATTTTGCTTTCAAACAGCGACCTTATGCATGAGTGATTCTTGTAAACAGGATACAACTGTATTTTTTAAATCTAAACTTGTGGTCCAAAGATTACATTTTTTTTAAGATGGCAACTTCAGCCTCTCTATACTGTGACTCCTTACATGCTTAAATATATTTCTAGCGTGTATTTTGTTCACTACTTTTATCCCGTTTGTTTCTTAAGTTTTTACTCGTATTTTTCTTGCATGTTTTAGATTGATCATTTCCCTTATATTATTTTAGAAGTTATAAGCTCTATTCCTATCCTTTTAGTGAATATCCTTATAATTTATATGTCCTGTAGCATGCTCCTATCTTCCATGGCAGTGTGTAGCTGTACTGTATTTCTATCCTGATTTCTGATGCTGGTCTTGGTTAGTTGGGGCTGCTACAACAAAATACCATAGATTACGTGGTTTATATACAATAGAAATTTATTTCTCACAGTTCTACAGACTGGGAGACTGGTATCTAGGTGCCAGTATGATTGGGTTCTGGTGAAGGCCGCTTTCTCATTTGCAGACTGCCTAGACTCATATGGTCTCTTCAACCCCTTATGAAGACACCAGTGCTATTCATCAGGGCTCTACCTTCATAACCTTATTGCCTCCTCACCTGGCTATTTTTTTGTTGTAGTTGTCATTGTTGTCTAGCAAGCCCAGGCCAGGTTTGAACCCTCCAGTTCCAGTATATGTGGCCAGCACCCTGTCCAAGCTACAGGCACTGAGCTCCCAATTTCATTTTTGAATGTAGCCTTTCTAGAGCCCTGACACAAGGGAGGAACAGGATGCCACTTTGCCCTATAACTTAAACACATAGTTTCTTTCCTTTTCCCTGACACTACTAAATACCACGTCTTGAGATTACCGATATCAACAAACACCCTGAGATGGTTCAGTCTCAACTCAAGCTTATCACTTTGGTTTTCAGTCCATTTGTGTTCACTGAATCCTGGGGATTACTGTTATTTTTTTTGACAAATTCAGATGTTTGCTTTTTGCTTTACGTTACTCATCATTAACAGGAGTTCTATACAGAATCCTTTTCCTAGGATACATAATGTTTACCATGTTGCCAGAAATAAAATAACTTTATGTATATTTTTGAAGAGACAAGAAATATATTTTAGGGTGGCGCCTGTGGCTCAGTGAATAGGGCGCCAGCCCCATATGCTGGAGGTGGCAGGTTCAAACTCAGCCCTGTCCAAAAACTGCAAAATACATGAATAAATAAATAAATAAATAAATAAAAATTATAAAAAAAAATCTTTAAAAAAAAAGAAAGAAATATATTTTACATGAAGGTTCACAGTCATCAGGAAAATATTACTGAATGTTCTTTACAGTCCAAAAAACATGATGTGGAGTTTTCCCGCTATTGTTATTACCTTTGGCACCTATTAGTTCTCCAAATATTCCACGGGGTTTCAAAAACTTGAAAAAGAAAATATAGTTTTAAGTATTTAGACTAAAAATTACTCATAGTTGCTAGGATTACTTATTAAAGTTTTTATTTTATCCAAATGTTTTACCTAAAATTGTATTAAAAAAACATACAATTATGCTATTAGAGGGCATACAAAAAGAACAAAGAAAATTTGTGAAGAAATGGGAAGCATACCACCAACAGCCCAGTGACAGGTAAGTGCTTGGCAAAGAGTAACCCAAGACAGGGCCAACTACTGAAATGCCATTTTAAGAAAGTGATAAGAAGTTTCAGGGACGAGAAGGCAATGAAAATCAACATCTGAGCACTGATTAAGAACATCTCTCTTACTCCCTCTCAAACTTCCTCTTAGGATATACTATCTGAATGTTGCCTACACAGATTCTTAAGAGAATGGCTGCTGGCTGGTATATTGAGAATCTAGTGAGGGGAAAGTGGCTTTGTAGCTATCATAAGAGTTTTAAAAACCCAAATATTTGGCTCAGTGCCCATGGCTCGGTGGTTAGGGCGCTGGCCACATACAGCCGGGCTAGCAGGTTTGTTTGAACCCAGCCGGGGCCTGCTAAACAATGACAATTACAAAAAAACAAAACAAAAAATAGCTAGGTATTGTGGCAGGTGCCTGTTGTCTCAGCTACTTGGGAGGCTGAGGCAAGAGAATTGCTTAAGCTCAAGAGTTTGAGGGTGCTATGACGCCATAGCACTCTCAGAGGGCAACACAGTGAGTCTATATCTCAAAAAACAAATAAACAAACAAACAAAACAAAAAAAATATTTATTAAGCATTGGCTTAGTTAAATAAATAGTCTCATACACTTACACATACATTCACCTGCTCACATATTGCTATTTTTCAAATATTTATAGGTACTATTAATGATTCATTCAATATACTTCATTTACAAATGTCACTGATGTTAAATTCTTGCCTTACTCATTTTCTCCTTAAAAAGATACTACAAGTACAATCATTATCATATGTTTCTATTTGTGTGTGGTCAGGAAAGTAAGGGATGAAATTTGTAATGTTTAAAAGCTTCCTCCAAAGAGGAATTCAGTTGATTAATTAGTTTTCAATCTGGTTGAACACCCTCTTCTCTACCTAGAAGCATTTGAAGCCAGAGAATCCCTGGGGTTTTGCCTGAAGAAAACCTTGCAAAGGCCTCCACAATCACGTTTCTATGCCAGGCTAGCAGGAAAGGCTCTCTGTGCCTTTAGTCCCTGACTAAGTATTATAAAAAGTGGCCACATTTGCCCTTTAAACATCTCTCTCTTTTTTTCACTCCAGATCTTATACAGAGACCACCACTGATTTTCAACTAGTGTGCCATGAAACATTTTAAAGATAATTATTTTTGAAAGATGTTCAAAGCACAGTAAGTATACTCTTTTTTTAGTCTTTTTTGTAATTAACATAATGTAAGTGTACGGCAAAAGTTTAACTATAGGTTCAGTGTGCCATGAGATTAAAAAAAGGGTTGAAAATCATTGGTCTACCCTATGCCTAAAGACATCACGAAAAGAAATACAACTCCTAACAAATATTGCTCAGCCTGCCTATAGTACTCCTTAGAAGGATCGCTAACGCTTGCCGGGGAAAGCATCTCTACTTTGTAGTGAATGTTGTCAAAGCACGTGTTAGAGAATCCCTGTGCCAATAATGGCACTTATACCAGCAGCAGCACCGAGAGGCCACAGGTCACTTACCCCAAGATTAAGAGAACCAAATAAGCTGAGATAAAAGAAAACAGATGCATTTTCTCCTACTTCCTCTTTTTCCTTACTAATTTCTTCTCATTACTGCCAATAAGCCATGTCAGAGAAATAGCAATCCTTACGTGGTGATCAGAGTTAGATAAAAGAAAGGGCACAGAGTAGGCTGAGTGGTACAGGGCATAAGATTAGGGAGACACCTACTTTTCTTCCAGAACCTTCCTTTAAACATTGTTTAAAAAAAAAAATCTTCAATACCTCTGGAGTATTTCTGCATATATCAGCCCTAACTCTCCAGTCCAGAGTGATACGTGCCTATGTGAAAGGGTGCTCAAGAATTTCAAGTTCTAATCTTCACTTCTGACCCTCAGTGGCTCAGTGAGGATATGGTGGTCAGGGTAATGACATGGCAGGTGACACAGCAAGGGACCCTGTGATAAAGAAGGCCTCAGGAGCCATAACACGTTTTGGCTTCCCACTGTCAAGGCAGCCGGCATAGCTGAGGCTGAGCTATCTCCCTCCTTCTCACTGGAAACAATTCGCAGGCCGTGTGGCGGAAGTGTGTAAGCATGTTTGGATACTGTTGGACTTCCGAGGACTCTGCCAACCTTTCCTCACATTTTAATATTAATCACATCCTAATTCCATTACTTCTCTTCCTGTAACTTTGACTCCATTACAAAAATTTTTAATATGAGCACAAAATCTGATTCAATAGAGTATTATGGAAATTATGACACTTTCAAAGTAGACTATGTAGTATAAATTACACATTTTAACTCATTAGATGGATTTAACTGGAGACAAAATGATTAGGTTCTTGATTAATTCTGTTTCTGAATAATTACACAATTTCAATGACAAATAGCTTGTCCTTTGTCATCATAACCTGGGAACCGTAACTAAGTGGAGGCAATCTATTTGTCACGTAAACTGTACCATCTATCAGAGGCAGAAATAATCAGGCATCTAATCAGTCTGACTTTAATCAAACGTTTGTCAGAATTCATTTAGAAGATAGGATTTACTGCACCTTGTGATAAAATTAATAAAAAGTCTTATTTTTGTGTTGCTAAAACAAAAGCAGAGTAACTTCAAATGTATTTTTTGCCAACATAAAGTGAGTTGATACATGTAAACGCCAACATCATTTAAGAGGGTTCTGTAAAAGCAAAATTACAATTTTGATCGATCTTGGAGGGATCTGAAGGTGAAGTCCTTTGAGAGAGAAATGTATTAAAGACTTTATCTTAATTTAGCTGAGGATTGCTTACCAGAACTATCATGCTCCAAATACGCAGCCTACAAAGAATGGATGATGGGCAGATTATCTACACAGAGTAGAGTAGGCACATCGCCCAAAGATTTCCAATGGTTGCTTCCTAAGGTTTATAGTGGACCACAATCAAATTGAAACAAAACTGTAAAAAACAAGCTTATTCTCTCATAGCCACAGGCCAAGGCACAGGTGTCAGAAAGCCTGAGAATGATGCTTAAAATATGTTCTTTCCTAACAGTGGGTAACCTGACCCCAGTAAAATTATGAAAGGAAAATTAGTAAGAAAATAGGCAGGTGTGCTGAGGAATGTCAGAGCCTATCGTAAATTTCACTTGTGAGTGAAACACTTGCTCAGCGGTTCTCAACCTGTGGGTCCGACCCCTTTGTAAAAATGAAAATACATCGGTTCTCAACCTGTGGGTCTGGCCTCTCCCAGTGGCTGAGAACCACTGCACTAGCTCTTTGGTTGTTCTATCTTAAGTGGATACACTGACTTTTCTCTCTGTGTCTTCCTCAAAGCTGTAACAAAGCCACAGAGTCTGCAGATAATGAAATAACCTCCATATAGGCAACCTGAATATCAGACACAAGTTAGAGAAAATATTCACCAAGGAGTCAGACATGGAAGTGAGTCTTTTTCTCTCTCTCACACATACACATAAAATAGGTTAGGGTGGAACAGTTAGCTTTTGTTTTAGATTGATTTCATTTGATTACTTTTTCTATTAAATTACTTTATAATTATCGATGTTTACTCTATTATAGCTCTGAAAAATGATGTCTTTTGCCAGATTATCACTTTCCTTTTTCTCCCTTAAAGACAAGATCTCGGCTTGGCGCCTGTGGCTCAACGGGCTAAGGCGCCAGCCACGTACACCTGAGCTGGCAGGTTTGAATCCAGCCTGGGGCCGCCAAACAACAATGACGGCTGCAACCAAAAAATGGCCGGGTGTTGTGGCGGATGCCTCCCAGCTACTTGGGAGGCGGAGGCAGGAGACTCGCTTGAGCCAGGAATTGGAGGTAGCTGTGAGCTGTGATGCCATAGCACGCTATCTAGGGTGACAGCTTGAGGCTCTGTCAAAAAAAAAAAAAAAAAGACAAGATCTCACCCTATTGCTCAGGCTGGAGTGCAGTGGCATCATCATAGCTCACTCCAGCCTCCAACTCCTGGGCTCAAGAGATCCTCCTGCTTCACCCTCCCAAGTAACCAGGACTACAGATATGTGCCACCACACTTGGATAATGTTTTTTAAATTCATTTTTCATAGAGACAAGGTTTCCCTATGTTGCCCAGGCTGGTCTCAAACTCCTGGTCAAGTGATGCTTCAATGTTGGCCTTCCAAAGTGCTGGGATTATAGACAGGTGTGAGTTGCCTCTGCACCTAGTTTCATTTCATTTTTCTAAATTTTAAAAAAAATCTTAAAATTCCATGAAACATAAATTTGGTGTAAGTTTCCTAAATATGAGATTTCTAAATAAATAAAAATGTTATAAATTTCTAGCTTCCTATATTTTTAGCTGGCATAGCAGTAGTTAATCCTTTCTTACTGCACACTACAAACATGACATAGAAGAAATTGGCCAGTTATAAATGGGCTCCATTAAATTTTTTAAGGATTTGGAGAATATTCCTTTAACTCTCTAACTTCCTCATATGTAAAATGTTTTTTCTGTAATTGCCAATGGAGTCTTAAGTGAAAGGATGATCATATCATGTAGTCAGTCTCAGTCTCCTTCCAGACTGTACCCTGGCAACACCCATTTGCCAAATTTTCCTTAGACAAGGCACAGAGCAGCTTAAACCCTTCCATGTTGTCTAGAGCAGGGTTTTTCAAAGTCAGCAACCACTGACATTTAAGGCCAGATAATTCTTTGTTTTGGGAACTGTCCTATGAACCCACGAGATATCAGATATAATTCGTTGACTATACTATCCCTCACCCCGCCTCCACCCTAGTTGTGACAACCAAAATGTCTCCTTACATTGCCAAATATTCCCTGGGGGGCAAAATCACCAAAGCACTATTGGAGGAGGGACAATGTTTCTCAAACTACCTACAGTGGAAGAGTATATATGTTTCTCCCACACTGCTGCAGAGTGATATTTTTGTAAAATATAAGAAAAGTGAATTACTAGGAAAATGATCGTGCATTTGAATGTCACAGCAATGCCAAAGTGCTTTAAGAGATGTAAATACTTCCTCACAATTTCTTTACTTATCATAGACCAGAAACAGAGTTTGTGGGCTGCCAATGGTCTAGAATATGAATTTGTTTGATCACACGATGCCCATAATTCAATTTTTCTTTCTTTCTTTTTTTTTTGCAATTCTTGGCCAAGGTTGGGTTTAAACCAGCCACCTGGTTTGAACTGGTCACCTCTGGCATATAGCACCAGTGCCCTACTCCTTTGAGCCACAGGTGCTACCCCTCCATAATTCAATTTTATCATCATTTAGGTAAAATAAATTCTACAATACACCTAATAAAATTTTGATACTTACCATCAAAATTACACCTACATTGTGAATTAAATATCATTGTAAATTTACATATATACATTTAAGTTTTATGGCTGGGGTAGTAGAGGCGATAATAAATAAGAAAAGAATTTGAAGTTTACTAAGGATTCATGAGAATTCATTATTCTCTTCTCTCTGCTTTTGCAGGTTTGAGTTTTTCCTTATAACCAGTTTAAAAAAAAAACTGCTTTTGTTATTCTAAAACTTACATGACCATTCTCCCTAAAGCTTCAGAGGTCTTGCCCATCTCTATCTAGAGAGAACAACTTTTGATATCGGGAAGATGGATTGTATGAATAGTAAACTGGCTCAGAAGTCAAACCCTGGGTTGTCTTTTGCGTGCCTGCTCAAAGCCAGCCCAGCACTCCAGTGACTGCCTCGCTGTCAGCCACAAAAACGCAGCCTGCTGAGCAGTAGATTTCCAAAACCCAGCCCCTCTTTCTCCCAGCCCCAAAGGCCTGGGCTATTCACATCTGTTGGGACTAAGGGATTTCTTGTACTCCTGTACCATAGGATATCTGTATAAGTGGGTCAACATCTGTACCTCATGTGGAAATTCACACAACAGATCTTCCAAGTATAAAACAGAGCTACAGACAGCCCTGCAGTGCCCCTGGTCACTGACTCCTCAGGATAGCAGAGACTGTGAAACCCATTCCCGTATTGTCAGATTCCTCCACTTTCCTAGGAGCCAGGTAAAATCAGTAATCTTCCCTCAGTAAGACTGGCTTAGTGACCAAAAGATGATTACCTGCCTCTATAAAATGTCAAGCTGGCCACAGAATTGCAGGTGAAATTTACAGGAGGGTTGGCAAGTGTGGCCCCATGGGTTTCTCTTACACAAAACTATGGGGACAGATGTACAGCCTGTGGCATTGCATGCCATATATCTAACAGTTCCTCGTAATGGCCTGTTTCTGAAAGTGCATGTGGCACCAGCTGCATACAATCAAAATACACCCAGTTTCCCCCTAATAAGCTGCCTTGCCTAGGAAACTTCTTTTACAGATGTTTATAGCTTTTGTGGCTTTTTATTCACCGTCTTATTTTTATAGTTGGTGTGATCTTTCAACATATGACAAAACATACCCATGGCCTAGTAAACAATGCACCTAAAAATTATAACTCTTAGGAAACTGACAGAAAGCTAGGGGAATATTTAAACCAGGTTTTGACATAACACATCCATAATTGGTTTTGCATTGTAGCTAATGGAAAACACACTTTCTATAAACTAGGAAAATGAATTGCCCAATCCACATATAGAAAACTAAAAATAAGCACAATAAAATCGGATACAATTTTTATATTAAAGTGTTACATATAGTTTTTAAATAGAAAAGAGGCATCTAGTTCCTTTTTATCTAATCCACTCTTGAGGCCCAATGAGTAATCTATATAAGTGAAACGGCTGGGCATCCCCGAAGTCCCAACCCTTGCACAGAGATGACAGAAGAGCTTATCTGGCATAAAGCAAGCAAAGAATCCTTCAATTTAACTCAAACACCTTACTTTTCTGGAGGTACTGGGGTGACCCTAATTAGTCCATTTGGAATAATGAGACAAAACTGACAAACTAAACTATTCCCTCATGTTTTCCTAATGTCTGGGCCAGTGGATTTCAACCTTTCCTGAACATTCAAATCACCCAGGGATCTTTTTAAAGATATTGATGCCTGGGGCTTACCCCTACAGAGCCTGATTTAATTAGTTTGGGCATGGCTAGCCACTGGTATTTTAAAAGCTCCCAAGGTGCTTCTAATGCACAAGCAGAAGTGAGAACTTCTGATGCAGTCCAGAAGGATTACCTTAGTATGTGCTAAGGTAATCCTCGTAATAATAACTACAACAACAGCAGCAACAATAACAACTTCTACTTTTCTTACTACTACTATTACTTGCACTCTACTACCATACACTACTGCCTATGTTGATGTATTGAGAGCTGCCCGCCTCCCTCTGGCTGGCAAAGTGCTAAGAACTGTCAGAGCTTCCCCTCATCCCCCATGTAATGGGTAAGCAGTGCTGCAAATTTGCTATGGTTATTCTTACTTTGCAGATAAAGAAACATTAGTTTAAAAATATGACCAAGGTTGCACAATTGGGTAGAGAGGGCAGAAATCAAAATAGGCCTTTATAATTTTAACACGGTACTGGAGCAACTCTGCTGGCTTCCTACACCTAAGCCCCTTCCCTTTCCTCTGTCCCTGCTGGCAGAATCCCAATTCTGTTTGGATGCTTTCCTTCTGGCTGGTTACACACCCAGGAGGTGTGACTCTTGATCAGGCTAAGTCAGCCCTGGCTCCCAAACTTGCCTGCACACTGGAATCACCCAAGGAGCTTCAAAGAGTAGCGGTGCCTGTGGCCCACCCCAGAGATTGTGATTTCATGGTCTTTGGTATGGCCTGGGCTTTCGCATTTTTAGAAAATAACAGTCCCCCCAGTGATTCTAATTTGCAGGCATATTTGAGAACTCTTGGGCTAATGATGGCAATTCTATCTTCCTTGCAGCGATAGTTTGGATCAGAGGAGGTGACACAACTGTGGTTTCTCAGGAGGGAAGGTAAGTCTCTCTGGGAGATTCTGGAAAAGGCCTCTTCTACCTGTTCATGGCAGACTGTGTCTGGTGGGGGGCGGGTGCTGCAGCTAATCTACCTATTTGTGGCAGACTGTCTGGAGAGGTGCCGCAGCAAATGCAGGAGACCCGAGAGAACCAGGACCACTGAGACCTTGCTGAGGCACTTCATTAACCAACCATGATATATATTTCTCTTAGGTGGCTGATTAAATGTCCTTTTCTTTTAAGGTCCTTTGAGTTGCACTTTTTGTTAGGAATGAAATCATCTTCCTGCTTACCTCTTCCTAATCATCATGTCATACTCTAATGGCCCTTTTCTAGTTACAGGGAACACTTATAGCTCAGACTGAAAAAACACATCATTAACAATGAAAAAAATTCAAAGTCCAGTGACAGGCTATTAAAAACGATAATGCACAACACAGTCTAAGAATACTAGCTCTAAAACTGGGAGAAAATATGTTCCTTTATGCAGTAACATATTTCTTATACACATAAAGAGAGTTATAAAGGGAGCTGAAAATAATTTGCTAGTAAGAATTCTGAGAACAATGTGAGACTCCTGCATTGTAAAGAATGTCCTTTGCAATCATTGAAAAGAAAAGAATGCTGGTTAAGTGAAAGTGTTATTATTTAAATTATCTAAAGGAAAACATCTACTTTCCCTGCATAATGACTAATTGTTTAGATTTTGTTTTCAAAAATCTTACAAAAGAATACTAATCATATGAACATGAAAATTTTATAAGAAAAACTACACTCACCAACTTAAAAAACTAGGAATCAAACTTGGAAATAGAAATACAAATTATAATAAAAATATAAAGAGAAACATAAAGGAAAGAGTTCGGAAAGTAAATATAATAAAAAAATATAAAGGATATATTGAAAAGATAAAAACATCTACACACATACCCCTCTCCACACGGGGAAAGATAAATATAGTGTCCTATACAAAAATGTTGAATTTTAAATAACAAAGTGGAAGTCCACCAAGGAAAAAATGAATTTTCAGAGTTGTAAGAGCACAGGTCACTGATATAACTACCTTGCTCGCTTATCATGAATTGTCTTCATTACTTTTGTTTGTTTTGTCTAAAAAAAATCTGCTGAAGAAAATCAAAATAACTCTTATAAATGTATGATAGCCTCAGTTCTTTTGCATGTTGCAGTGAGCTTCATTTACCAATGAAACACTCATGACAAATTTATAATCTCAGATAAGACTTTATCTACTATCCAAGGAAAACATAGGAAGAAAAAACTAATTCCTTTTAAAGGGCCCTTTCCTATATTTGCACTAGTACTTTAAACTTACATACCAATTAATTTAAATGTTACAAGCTCTATTTACAAAGAATCTGACAGCATTCAAGATAATTCGTATAATTAGATGATGTAACTGAGAGTACACTCATCACACAAGTCTCCACTGAGCACTGAGCAAGGCATTATTTTGGGAACTGTGGAAAAGACAGAGAAGTTTAAAATGCGGTCCTTATTCTCCAGAACAGTAAATCAGACTTTCAAAGAAAAGCCAAAGTAGATAAGGTGAGGGACCCTAAGTATACTCATCTCACCATCTTCAGCTGTTGTTGCTGCACAATCTGAAACACACTATGCAGCAAATACCAAATATCCTGGTCAATCTAGGGGGCAGGGGGTAGTAGTACACAGAATACGTGAAATGAGAATTCAACACAGTAACTAACTCTTAACATTTAAGAAGCAGATCCAACCAGTTCACAGAGAGTTGAACTAATTCAACTTGCCCACTTCCAAAAATAACAAGCATAGTTTCCAACATATGTGATGGTGGCAAGTATAATCCATCTTTGAATAAAACCATAAAGTTTATTCAGAGGTCTGTAGGAGAAAGGAATTATGTAAATGCTAAGCTTTAGAAATGGGATAGCTAATGCCAAAGAAATAACATACTTATCCTATTACACAATTTCGAAAATAATAAGAACACAGCAGAATGGTGCTATCACACATGCAGCTAATTCAGTTAGAACCAACAGAGCATTCATTTCAGCCAAGTTCATGTCAACAGGTGAAACAAAAGCATCAAGGATTAGGCAGAAATCAGAGGAAATCATATCATCAATATGAATTACATCTCTGAGTCAACACATTGCACAGATGGCAGCTAGTAGCATAAACCTAGACCTTTCAAACTTCAAAATGATGGAAAAACAACCTATGCACAGGTGAGGATTCCATAGCTGTCCTGGCAAAAGACCATGCTAGATTTGAATTGTTCAAAAGTTATAAAATGTTTTGAAAAAAAGTCAGCATAAAAGGCTAAAAAAGGTGGGACCCATGTGGTCAGAGAGTCCAGCCACTGCAAATCCCTAATGGGATGTTGTGAATCTCTCTGGCCTCACCAACCATGGGTGGGTTAGCCGATCTGCCTAGGAGCCTGTGTCCTACACAAAAAGCCATCAACTGGGCGGTGTCTGTGGCTCAAAGGAGTAGAGTGTCAGCCCCATATGCCTGAGGTAGTGGATTCAAACCCAGCCCCAGCCCCAGCCAAAAACCACAGAAACAAAAACAAAAAACCATCAACCATCTGGGCCAAGGCCCCCGAAATCTGCCTAGGAGCCAGCTAAGGTCCTTTGTCCCATAGAAAAAACTATCAAGTTCCCATGACCTGCACAGGTACTGGCCAACATCTCATAAGCCACTCCACCATGTGCTGTGATCCTATGGACACATCTAGGCACCTGCCAAGATTCCATGAAGTTCCCAATCCCCTGCTAAAGTCCCATGACATACCCAGGAGACCACCAAGTTCCTGTGACCCTCACAGGCACCATCCAAGGTACTATGGCCTGCCTAGGTACCTGCCTGTGACCAATAACCTGCCTTGGTGCCTTTTGACCCATCCAGATGCATGCCCAGGATCTACCATGCACACTGGATATCCAGGGTCTGATCAAGGTCCCATGATACACCCAGGCACACACCAAGGTCTCATGACCCACCCAGGTGCCAGCCAAGGACACACCACCCACCTCCATGGACAGGGACTCACCCAGACCCCTGGCCAAACTTCCAACTATGGCCCAGAGATCACCCCACCAGTTCAAATGAATATCTTCCAACGCTGGCTTGGACTTTAGCAACCAGAGGGGAACAAGACAAAACTGGAAAACAGCTATGTTACAGGCTCTCCATGCATCCACCACTCTTCCACCAGGTCAATCATCTGGAATAGGACATAAAAGCACCATCTAGAGGCCTCTCCTCCTCTTCAGCGAGTAGGAGAGTTGCAGCAAAGAAGAATAGGCTGCTGCAAACCTGTCAGCCCTGAGCTGAGAGGTTTCAGATGAGAAAAAATCAGCTAAACAATTCTCCAACATGAAAAACAGTATCAATTTTGAAACTGCAAAATGACCCCAAGGGATTAATACCAATGAACCCCAAAGAAAAGGAAGTGGTTGAAATACCAAAAATGGAATTCAGAATATTAGTGGCAGATAAGATGAATGGGATTGAAGAGAAAGTTGAAAAGCAACACAAAGAAGCATATATATATTGCATGAATATAAAAATGTAAAAAAAATGCTAGAAATTGAAGAAAAAGAAAAAGAAATTGAAGAGAAAGTTGAAAAGCAACACAAAGAAGCATATATATATATTGCATGAATAAAAAATGTAAAAAAAAATGCTAGAGAGATAGATAAAATAAGAAAGTATATATCAGAAACTACAGAAATGAAAGAGTCATGTGGGGAATATACCAGAAAACTTGAACAAGCAGTTTGCTACTATACATAGTAGAAGAAAGAGTCTAGGAGCTTAACTACCAGGCTTTCAAACTAACCCAGATGGAGATACAGAAAAAAGAATAAATAAGAATGACTAATAACTCAGAGAAATGGGACTATGTAAAAGAAGCAGTGTATAAATTGTACATATCCTGGAAGGAGAAGAAAAACAAAAAAAGGATAGAAAATTACAGAGAATTATTGAGAACTTCTAGTATCACCAGAGATTCAGATAGCCATACAAAAGATGGTCACCAAACACTGGTAAGATTAATAGCACATATGATATCTCTTAGACATAGTCATCAACCTGATCACAGCAAAATAAAGGAGAAAATTCTAGAAGATGCAGGACAAAAGCAACTAACCTACAAAGGAAAACCATTTGGGGTGTCGGTTCTCAACCTGTGGGTCGCGACCCCTTTGTAACAATGAAAATACATCGCAGCAAGAGGAAGGTTGAGAACCACTGAATTGGGGTGACAGCAGATTGCTCAGCAGACACCTTACAAACCAGAAGGATCAGGGCCCATTTTTAGTCTTTTAAAAGAGAACAACTGCCAGCCAAGAATCTTGTATCCTGAAATAAAAGATTTTTAAAAACAAACACTAAAGGAATTTGTCACTGCTAGACCTGCCCTATAAAAAAGGCCCAAATGTGCATTATACATGGAACAGCACAATAGATACCCACCAGTGTAAAAACGCAAAAACGTTTTAAGCTCACAACTCTTATAAAACAAGAGCATTTAAGAGGGAAAATAAAACAAAAAGGCATCAACCACCATGATGAACTGACAGCATCTCTCATATCATTACTAACACTCTGTGTGAACAGTCCAAATGCCCCGAGTAAGAGACAGGCTGAATAGATAAAAAACTATAACCCAAGTATTTGCAGTCTCCAAGAAACTCATTTAAAACACAAGGACTCACAAAGACTCAAGGTAAAGGTATGGAAAAAAGTATTGCATGCAAACGGAAATTAAAAGCAAGCAATTTGTAGTCATTCTTATATCAGATAAAATAGACTTTAAATCAATAATGGTTTCAAAAAAAACATGACAAAGATGGCCATTATATAATGGTAAAGGCAATAATTTAAACAGAAGAAGACATAACTATCCTAAATATATATTCACCTAATACATTCACTCCCAGGTTTACAAAGAAAATTCTGCTAGATTTAAGCAAATAAACAATAGCATCTTAATTGCCAGGGACAACATGCACACACACACACTCACAAAACTGGACAGATTATCACAGCAGCAATTGAATAAAAGACACCAGACTTCAACAGGATTCTTAGGAAAAAGAGACTTAACAGACATCTACAAAATATTCTACCCCAAAACTACTGAATATACATTCTTCTCATCAGCCTACAAAACATTCTCTAAGACTAATCATGTCTCAACAAATATACAAATATCAAAATCATACCATGTATCTTCCCACATCACAGTGAGGGCTAAAGCTAGAAATAAATTCCAAGAAAAATGTTTGAATTTACACAAAGTCATGAAAATTAAACAACCTACTGCTAAACAATCCTTGGGCCAATGATGAAATTAAGAAGGAAATCAAAGATTCCTCAAATTGAACAGCAAAGAGGACATAGGTTTCAAACATCTACGAGGTACAGAAAACGCAGCCCTAAGAGGAAAGTTAAATGCCTATGTCAAAAAGACAGAAAGATCGCAAATTAAGTATATAATGTCACATCTCAAGAAACTAGAAAAAGAATAAACTGAACCCAAAGCCATCAGAAGAAAACAAACAAAATTCAGAGCGGAACTAAATTAAATGGAAAAAACAAAAAACACAAAGAACTGATGTAACAAAAGGTTGGTTCTCTGAATAGATTAAAAAGAAAATCAATAGAACACTAGTCAGATAAATCAGACACAGAAGAAAAAGCAAAGTTCAATCAGAATTGAAAAAAGAAACACTACAACTGATACTACAGAAATAAAAAATGTTATCGGTAAATATGTTGAAACCCTCCACAAAAGCCAACTAGAAAACCTAGGAGATAGAGATAAATCCCTAGACATGCCCCATCTCCCAAGGCTATTTCAATATTCTATATTTCTGGCTCAGCGCCTGTGGCTCAACGGGCTAAGGTGCCAGCCACGTACACCCAAGTCCAGCTGGGGCCCAACAAACAACAATGACGGCTGCAACCAAAAAATGGCCGGGCGTTGTGGTGGGTGCCTGTAGTCCTAGCTACTTGGGAGGCAGAGACAAGAAACTCGCTTGAGCCCAGGAATTGGAGGTTGCTGTGAGCTGCGATGCCACAGCACTCTATCCAGGGTGACAGCTTGAGGCTCTGTCTCAAAAAAAAAAAAAAATATATATATATATTTTTTTTTTCTATATTTCTATAGAAATATATGGTCTATTTCTTCAGGAAGAAATATAAATCCTAAACAGACCAATAATGAGCAGTGAGACTGCATCAGTAATAATAATAAAAAAAAAAATCCTTCCAACAAAAAAGCCGTTGTCCAGATGGAATCACAGCTGAATTCTGCAAAATCAACAAAGAATTGGTACCTATCTTACAGAAATTAGTCCATGCAGGAAGAAAAAGGAAATCCTCCCTAACTCATTCTATAAAGCCAGCATCACCTTAATGCCAAAGTCAGGAAAGGATGCAACAAAAAATGAACACTATCGAATAAGATCTCTCAGGAACACAGATGCAAAAATCCTCAAAAAATATTAGCAAGTACAATTCAACAGCACATTAAAAAAGTGAACCACAATGATCAAGTAGGTGTGGGTTTTATCTCAGAGATAGAATAGTTCAACACACACAAATTAATAAATGTGATTCACCACATAAACAGAAGTAAAAACAAAGACTATCTGACCATCTCAATAAATACAGGAAAAAGCATTTGATAAAGCCCAGTATCTCTTCATGATAAAAACCCTCAGCAAACAAGGCATGCAAAGAACATAACTCAAAATAAAAGTTATGTACGAAAAACCCACAGTCAACATCATACTGAATGTGGAAAAGTTAAGAACTGGAACAAGTCAAGGGCATATGTATGATCAGGAGAAGAACTCAAATTATCCCTTTTTGTCAAAGATAAGATCTTATACCTAGAAAACCCTAAAGAACCCACTAAAAGACTCCTAGAATAAATAATTAAATTCAGTCAAGTCTCACATTACAAAATCAGTGTACGTAAATCAGCATTTCTTTATAGTATTAACAGTGACTGAGAGTCAAATCAAGAATGCAATACTATTTTACAATATCTGAGAAGAAGTAAAATATTTAGGAATATACTTAACCAAGGAAATGCAAGATCTCTACAAGGAAAACTATAAAACACTGATGATAGAGAATCCAGAGGGAAGAAATCAACAAAAAAACAGCCTTTGCTCATGGGTTGGCAGAATCAACATCATTGAGATGCCATACTGCCCAAAGTGAGTTATGTCCATCAAAATACCAATATCATATTTCACAGATCTAGGAAAACAATCCTAAGCTTAATTTGAAACCAAAAAAGAACCCAAACAGCCAAAGTAATCTTAAGTAAAACAACAAATCTAGAGGCCTCATATTAGCTGACTTCAAATTGCACTACAAAGTTGTAGTAACCCAAACTCCACAGAATTGGCATAAAATTAGACACAGACCAATGGAATAGAAAGAAGACCCAGAAATAAAATCCTATAACTATGACCAACTGATCTTCAACAAAGCAGACGGCATCATCCACGAAAAGAACTCCTATTCAACAAATGGTGCTGAGAAAATTGGAGAGAGAGCCACGTACAGAATAAGGAAGCAGGAGCCCCATTTCTCACCATTTATAAAAATTAATTCAAGATTGGGGAAAAGCCTTAAATGTAAGGCATGTAACCACAAAAATTCTAGAGGAAAACTTAAGAAAAACCTCTGCTAAACATAGGCTTACATAAAGAATGTATGACTAAGATCCCAAAGGCAATTTATAACACAAAAGTAAATAAATAGGATTTAATTAAATTAAAATACTTCTGCACAGTAAGAGAAATAATCAGCAGAGTGAACAGACAATCAATAGAAAGGGGGGGGGAATATTTATAAACAACAAAGACCTGATATACAGATTCTACAAAGAAATCAAACAAATTAGCAAGAAAAAACCAAATCACTCCATTAAAAAGTAAGTAAAAGGCATGAACAAAATTTTTCAAAAGGAGACACTAATGGCCAGAACACATGAGGAAAAAAAATGCTCAGCAATCACTAATCACAAAGGAAATGCAAATGAGAACTAAAATAAGGTATCACCTTACCCCTGCCAAAATGGCCCTTATTGAAAAGTCAAAAACAAGGCCAGGTCCAGTGGT
This sequence comes from Arctocebus calabarensis, assembly GCA_963573935.1. Classification (NCBI taxonomy): domain Eukaryota; kingdom Metazoa; phylum Chordata; class Mammalia; order Primates; family Lorisidae; genus Arctocebus; species Arctocebus calabarensis. The sequence goes on from CAUYON010135735.1 coordinate 72,978, forward strand.
TCATGCCTGTAATCGTAGCACTGTGGGAGACTGAAGCAGGAGGATGACTTGAGCTCTGGAGTTCAAGGCCAACCTAAACAAGACAGAGACTCCGGCTCTAATAACAATAGAAAAATTAGCAGATGTGGTGTGGTGCATACCTGTAGTCTCAGCTACTCAAGAGGCTGAGGCAGGAGTATTGCTTGAGCCTACCAGGAGTTTGGACTTGCAGTGAGCTATGTTGATGCCACTGCAGTCTATCTGGGACAACAGAATGAGACTCTGTCTCATTACAAGAAAAAAAAAAAAAAGAAAGAAAAGGTCAAAAACAATAGATGCTGGAATGTATGCAGAAAGAAGGGAACACTTACATAATATTGGTGGGACTGCAAATTAGTACAACCTCTATGGAAACTCTATGGAGATTCCCCCAAGAAATAAATGTAGACCTACCTACCATTCAATTCAAAAATCCCACTGCTGGCTATATGCGCAAAGGAAAAGAAGTTAACATGTTAAAAAGACATCTGTACTCAAATGTTCATCATAACATAATTTACAGTTTTAGAGAAGTGGAACCACCTAAGCTCCCTTTAATTCATGAGCAGATAAAGAAAATGTATATATACTTGAGTGTACTACTCAGCCATAGAAGGAATGAAATGATGTTATTTGCAGGAACTTGGATGGAACCAGAGACCATTATCCTAAATGAAGTACCTCAGGAATGGAAAACCAAACACTAGATATTGTAGGAGATAAATGATGGGTGCACATGGGCACAAAGACATTATTTCATTCTTTTTATGACTCAGTAGTACTCTATGTTGTGTGTGTGTACATAAAAGAACCTATGCCAGTTGGCCACCCATTGGACTGTAACTGGAATATGGAAGTGGCCAAAGCAGGGAACTAGGCCTACTGTATTGATACTTACATGTGGTACATGTCTAATCTATAAAAATTAGGTTAACTTAAGGAGATGGTCAATGTAGGAAGTTGGTCAACTATGAAACATACAGAAAGAGAGAGAGAACACATTTTCTTTCTTTCTTTCTTTTTTTTTTAATTAAATCATAGCTGTGTACATTAATGCAATCATGGGGTACAATGTGCTAGTTTTATATACAATTTGAAATATTTTCATCAAACTAGTTAACATAGCCTTCACGGCATTTTCTGGGGTGGGTTTTTTTTGTTGTTGTTTGTTTTTATTGCAGTTTTTGGCTGGGGCCGCGTTTTAACCGGCCACCTCTGGTATATGGGACCAGTGCCCTACTCCTTTGAAACACAAGTGCTGCCCATGGCATTTTCTTAGTTATTGTGTTAAGACATTTATATTCTACATTTAGTAAATTTTGCATGTACCCTTGTAAGATGCATCGTAGAGATTGCCCTCCCTCCACCCAGCCTCTCCCCTCTCCCCCCCCTTTCCCCATGTTCCTGGGCTATAATTGGGTTAAAGCTATAAATTGGTTTCATAGTAGGGCTGAGTACATTGGATACTTTTGCTTCCATTCTTGAGATACTTTGCTAAGAAGAACATGTTCCAGCTCTATCCACATAAACATGAAAGATGTAAAGTCTCCGTCTTTAAGGCTTTAATAATCCATGGTGTAAGAACACATTTTCTTTATTTACTTGTCGCAACTGCATAAATGATCACGCAAGAGATGGATTGAAAGTACATGCTGCAAGAGGTGAGGCAAACTATAGGTGCAGGATAGCACTGAACACTTCTTGCAAAGTCCTTTTATTGAGAAGATATATAATGGGCGGAAAGATTACTAAGCAAAGACACGCAGGGGCTGTGCCCTCAGGGAAATGATCTCATAGGTGCCAAGAGAATATGTACTCAAGGAAATGATCTTCAAGGGTAGGAGAATGTCTTGTTCTCAGTAATTCCTCAGAAGAGTTATGATATTGGTGGCTGTAGTAGTAAGTATGATGTTTAATCCTCTATACCTACTCACTAGCTGATGGGTGATTCCACATCTTTATAATTGTAAGTTGTGTTGTAATAAACATTCAGGTGCAGGTGTCTTTTTTCATAAAATTCTTTTACCTTTGTGTAGGTGCTTAGTAGTAGAATTGCTAGCTTGAATAGTACTCTACTTTTAGTTATCTGAGGAATCTCCATACTGTTTTCCATAGAGGTTGTCCTAGTTTACATTCCCAACAACAGTGTATAAGCAGTCTCCTTTCACTAAATCCATGTGAATATCTATTGTCTTTTGACTTTAGAATATGTCTTTTGGAACATATACTTCTTAGCAAAGCATCTCAAGAATGGAAGAAAAAATATCCAATATATTCAGCTCTACTATGAAGCTAATTTAAAGGTTTCATGTGAAGGCTATAACCCAACTATACCACAAGAATATGGGAAGGGAGGGGAGGGGGGAGGCTGGGGTGGAGGGAAGGTAATTGCTGGGGCCATGCCTATGGTGCATCTTAGAGGGGTAAAGGTGGAACTTACTAAATGCAGAATACAGATGTCTTCAAACAATAACTAAGAAAATGCCATGAGAACTATGTTGAGCAGTTTGATGAAAACATTTCAGATTGTATATGAAACCAGCACATTATGCCCCTTGATTGCAAAAGTGTACGCAGCTATGATTTAATTTAAAAAAAAAAAAAAAAAAAAAAAGAGGCGTAGGGAGGCAATGAGAAAACAAACCCAATTGACACCTGACTCCATAGAGGGTCAGATTATTTGAAAAGACAAATTTATCACTCAAGTGGCTCCAGACATTCAAAGAAAACTCCAGAAATTGGCTCTAGGCCCAGACCATAACCTGGAGAATCTTCTTAAAAAGGCCACTATAAAAGGAGGAAAAAGAGAAAAAGAAACAGAAAAGAATGACAGCTCTAGTAATGGCACTCCAAGAAACGAGCAACATTCAGGGGCAGAGGGAAACCAGAGGAGCTAAAAACAAGTGCTTTCAATGTGGTCAGACTGGCCACTTCAGAAAAGACTGCCCCCAGCAGCACCACTGGCTGGGCAAGCCACTTGGCCTCTGTCCAGAATGCAAGGGTGACCACTGGAGGGTGGCCTGTCCCCAGAGGCAAAGG